>PVJO010002270.1:0-147930 GCA_004026905.1 Hystrix cristata | reverse complement strand
TTGAAGGCTATTTTGAATGGGATGTTTACACCAAAGCAAATCATCCTCCAGAACACCTTATGCTTCCATACCTACCTGTATTACTGACTTGTTGGCAGGTGTTTAAAACTGCTGTTGGTCAGAAAAGCAGTAGATGCTGAATGAAAGGCTTGCTACAGGAGCAACAAACAGAATGTAGTATTTTATAACCAAATTATGGAAATCCCCTTTATATGAAGAAGTGGGTCCAGGCACCAAGTTAGGGACCTGCCAATAAGCTAGTCCCTGGGGCTGATAGCCAAGACAAATCTGTCTCTATGGAGAAGTAGTACACTTGTGGTAATGTTGATTTCAATATTTTAATATTCTACCTTGCTTGCTCTCTCCCAAATTCTCCATCTGTTTCTTGATATTCTCAAAAATTCTTGTGCAAACTATTTAATATGTGCTTTTCCTTTTTCAGAAGAATGATAAAGTAAGGGAGAGTTCTGTCAATTTGAGAGAGGGTACAATTTTTGAGGGAAAAAAGTATGCTATTAACTCTGTAGCATGGATTTTTTTGTTTGGTTATCTAAGGTAATGGAAGGCTAATTTCTGATATTGTAGTAATCCTAATCTATTATGAAAAGTATACTGCCAAAATATGTGAAAATTGTGTCTCCTTTTTTTTTTTAATTTAGAAGGAAAAAAAGACAAAAAAATATTGAACACTTCACGAATTTGCGTGTCATCCTTGCGCAGGGGCCATGCTAATAATCTTCTCTGTATCGTTCCAATTTTAGTATATGTGCTGCCGAAGTGAGCACTGTGTCTCCTTTTAAGAATGTTTTTTTGCTGTGGTTAAAGTACATATGGTTACAGAATGAGAAAGCTCTAAATCCTAATGCAAACCTGTCAGTTGACTGCTCATATAACCAGGTTCCTCAAATGTAAATAAAGATAAGGGTGGTCTCTACTTCAGAGTTGTTGTCCAGATTAGATGAGATCATTCTTTTTTTTTTTTTTTGAGTGTCTCTAGATACATGAAATTTTTGTTTTCTATCTTCCTATCTTAGTTTTCAACATCCTAATGGAGAATACATATTTCAGTAAGATTTAATAGTTTTTTCTGGACTAAGTTGTAGTAGAAAAACTTCTATACTTAACTGAGACATCTGTTAGGTCAAAAAAAGTCTTTTGTAAACAGGCCAGCCAAATGACAGGCCAATGCAAAAACCACAAACTATCCCATCACAACCTACAGACTCCCATACTGGAAGTGCTAACTGGCAGCAGTAAGACAGAATCCATTATTCCATGTCCAATTCATGCATTGTTGAAGAAATCTCACTTTTCACCCAAGGTACTGGTTCTGGTACATACGGATCATAAGTCCATTTGGGGAAAACTCGTTTCCAGAGGTTCATCAGTACTGTGTCCTGAGATTTTAGCTGCCCATCAAAAGTACACTTCATGTGACCCTGGGTACCTAAAGGCTCCCTGCGGCCCCACTTTGTCCTCCGTTCCACTGGTTTAAACCATAGCCATGTCCTCTACTGAAGAACATGTAATGCACTACAGCTATCCTAGTAAAAATTTTGAAAGGATGACCACTCAGAACAACTCTCTTGATGACCATTCTGTCTGGATCCACTGACAACAGATGTCCCCTGTAGCAATGAGGCTGTGTATTCCATTGCTTTTCTGCTTGAAAAGCAGCATGGATGCAGGAGGAAACTGCATCAGCAGTCAGAAATCTCTGAAATTTGTGTTTATCCACTACAGCGTGCTGAGAGAATAAAGGTGAGGCTCGGAAGTGTCTGAATGCACAGTGGAATATCAGTTCCTCTTTGGCTTTCACAGGTTCAGTGCTGCCAGGATTCTGGCTCACCACCATATTCAGTACTGACATCTTCTGTTCATGAGGTAGCAAAGAAAATGCAATCAAGGGTATTCCTGGCCTAAAGTCTCCAACCACTGAAACAGGGACTTGAGGGACATGAATTGTGACATACCAGCCAACTTTAGCTCCTTCAGCCTCTTTTTCCTCGATTTCTTTAAAGAGACATTTCCTAGTATTGGTAAAGTTCTGAAACTGAAAAATTTGAGCATAATCTCAAGGAAGGTTTTCTTTAGGCTCCCATGGAGATGTCCAAAAGCTCTTGTGAGGCCTCTGTATTTCTGAAATCTAATTCTAGCAGCCACATCACGGGGTGTGTCCATTTCATCAGTGAACATCTCTTTTAGTCTTTCTTGTTTATATTTCTCCAACATTTTTTCCTCAGCCTTTTCATCTATTTTCTCATCATACAGATCATCATGTACAGACTCCCCTATTGTCATAGTTTCACATTCCTCTTCCTCTTCTTTTTCACTATTCTCATCCCGAGATCCCTCTTCCATAAAATTCTCATGTTCTATATCATCATAGTCATCTCCTTCCCCACCACTTTTATCACCTTCATCCAAAATCCATTCAGCTTGGTAACTGGATGTTCCTCTGGGGACCTTCTTTACCACCTTGGAGCTTTCCTTCAGCAAGTCCTTTGCCTCACTCAGCTCCTTTTCAGTGGGCCAGGTTTGCTCCCCATCCATTGAGTCTGGGATAACCTCTGTTTTTAAAGACTCCTGTCTGCCAGGGTCTACCTTCATTAGGACCTAAAGATCTTCTTCCATATCAGCTATAGCATCTGTAGCACAAATCTCCATTGCCATGCCTGGGTCCTTCTGAGATTTAATCACTCTAGGATTTAAAGGGAAAGGGTCCACGGAGGCATCGATATGTTTCATTTGAAAATCACTATGTCCAACAATATGCAGCAAACTATTTACATTCAGGGTCTGCCCATGAACATAGCCTGAGATTTTCAAGGTGCCCACCAAGTTACTCTCTTCACTAGGCACAAAATCAGCAGTGTAGGCACACAGGTAGGCCCACTGATCTCAAAAAGCAAGATACCGTTGCTTTTGGTTAGCCAACTGCCTAAGCAGCATCCCTGCCTCCTGCTGCGTGTCTAACAGGAACAGTTTGTCATCAGGAAAGCACTTCTCCACTACTTTACTTAGCTTCTTTCTGGCATCTACCTGCTTCTTCAGTGGGAAGCCAGAAACCCCTTGGACAGCTAGGGTTAAGTGGGAAGGCCCTGAGAAAAGAGGCAGGAAAGGCAGTAATCCCCAGTGCTGTCCCAGCCTTCTAGTGGATCAAGGAGGAACAGGATGGTATCAGCCACTTTAGCCTTGTCTAAAACAGTGTCCAGATCCCTTGGCTTTGCAAATGTAAAAAACCACCAGTGCTTCAGACGGGGACACAGCAACATAAATTGATGGGTGCTCCCCCATTCCTGCAGGTGCACTGTTCCTGTGTCCCTATCCTGAAGCAGAGAAAGGGCCTCAGGCAAGGAAATCCTGTTATGCAAGGACACCACCAGCACCTGATGAGGAGCCCCATCTTTGCTGCCTAGCTGTCTCTTCTAGATGAGATCATTCTTAAAAGGTGCTTATCTTAGTAAGCACATAGTAAGTGCTCAACAAGTCATTTTGTCGTGTTTTTATAATTAGCTAATCTGATCTCTAATATTAAAATCTGTAATTTGCCTGGTTTTTCCATATTTTTACCTTAGATTTTATAAATACTCAAAATGAACATTTCATGCAGATGTTTTTAGTTTCAAGAGTGTTTTCTTTAAATTCACACTATATTTCATAGTTACACATAGCATTTATTTCATTCAGTTAATAAACACTTGCAATCCCTATTTTTAGTTTTTCCTTATTAAAAAATGTACACTATTTTTACTTTTCAAATGTGTAAAACTAATGTTTCTTTACAGTCTGTGTAATATTCTAGAAACTAACCATGCTGTCACCTTGATTCTGGAATTCTGGCCTTCAGAACTAAGGCATAAGCCACACAGTCCATGGTATAGTCAGTCCTTGTAGCTTCAGGTTGGAAATAGCCCATCCCACAAAAAATTCTGTATCGGTCACCTTTCCCATTTTAGACAAAATACCTAACACTCACAAAGTAGAGGGAGAAATGGCTCACTGGGCTCACTGTTCCAGAGGTTTCAGTCTGTGACTGGCTGGTTCCGAGGCAGAAACATCACGGTGGAAGGCCTGGCTGAGCACAGCTGCCGAGCAGCGGTGGCTGGAGCAGAGCAGCACCAGAGAGAGCCAGGGCTGAGGGAGCAGATACAGACCCAAGGTCCTGCCTGCTCACCACCCAGACATATCCAGAAATGTGCTTTACCAATCCCCTGGGCAGCTCCCAGCCCATTCAGGTTGACAGTATTCACTTTAACTGTCATAAATTCCAACAAGCAAAACTTGAGTTTGCCTTGGACCAAGCACTATGCTGAGTCCACCCAAATAAAGTGGTGTGTAGGCACATGCTGCTGTAGCTGCTTAGGTTTTACACTCTAAGTCTCTCTTCAGGACTCACTGGAGCTTCAGCAGCCTTGCATCCTTTTTGTGTATCATATGGTTAGGTCTTCAAGTGGTTATGTCTGTTCTAAATATGTATGGATTTCTGTTTGTCATTTTTCCTCAAACAATACAGTATAACAGTTATGTACATTATACTAAATATCGAAAGTAATCTATAATTTAAAGTATACAAAAGGATGTGTATAGGTCATATGCTTATACTGCACCATTTAATGTAATGGCTATGAGGACCGTCAGATGTTGGTATTCCCAGACATTCCAGAATCAGTTCCCTAAGGATACTGAGAGATGACTATATTTTATTTTGGCAGCCCAGGCTGAATAAGAGAGTCAGTTACAACACACATCAGTGTAGCTCAGGTTATCTTAAATTTTGGGTTTCTCTTCTGGTAACTAATAAATGGCTTTTGTTAATTAGCAGGCATTAATTTCATCCTGAATTGTCCATAGGAATTAGATAATTATAAGCAATTCCTAGTTTACAAGCAGTATATTGGCACTTCCCTTTTGAGAATTCAAAATACATTTTTTTCTGGAGAATGCTTCTATGTTTATTTCAGGGTAACCCCTAAAATATATAACACCCCCTAGTATAGGTAAGCTGCTGTGCTGGTGTTATAGCACTTGCCAGGTATTATGGTTTTGATTTGAAGTATCCCCCAAAACACATCTGTAATCCCAGGACTTTGGTGGCTAAGGCAGGAGAATCATGAATTTGAGTCCGACCTGGTCTGCATCGGGAGTTCAAGGCCAGCCTGTACTAAATGGTAAAATCCTGTCTTTAAGGGCAGAGGGGGCTATGGTGACTTTCCTTATGATAGCCCACCCTGTTTTCTCCAGGCTGTTCATTTATCTTGCTTTTTCCTCTTTCACTCTGCCCAAGCTCACTCTGCAGAGCCAGTTTCTCCCTCATTTTCAGTTTTACTTTTTCAAATATACTTTGTCACTGCTTTAAAAAAAAAAAAAAAAAAAGAACAAAAATGGAGGAGCAGACCTTGTTGCTGATGTGCTTTTGAGAGTGATGGGATCACCAGGGCTACACCTTCTCAGGGAATTAATCCACTGATGAGATCCTAATTTGAGGACATCATTAAGAGGTGAGGGAAACAAGTGATGGCACCTAGTTGAAGGGTGTTGGTCATGGGGCATGGCCTTGGGTATAACATACTGCCCCGTCTTCTCTCTCCTCCCCACCTTTTCTGCTTTCTGACTGCCGTGAGATGTGCAGCTTTGCTTCCACCATAGTATTCTGTCTTACATCAGGCCCACAGCAATGTAACAAGCCAACTGTGGACTGAAACCTCTGAGGTCAAGAACCACAATAAGCCTTTACTCCTTTAAATTGTTTATGTTAGGCATTTTGTCACGGCAATGAAAAGCTGACTAACCCACCAAACATGTACTGGCCCTGGGTTTGATACGCAGCACTGCAGAAGGAAAAAAAAAAAAGAAGGAAGAGAGGAAGGAAAAAGCAAGGAGGAATGGACCAAACTGTCTGCAAAAGTGGCTGTACCATTTTGCATTCCCATCAATAGTGAATGGAATAAGAATTCTTGGGGTTGGTGATTTAGCTCAGTGGTTAGAGCGGCTGCCTAGCAAGCTCAAGGCCCTGAGTTCAATCCCCAGCACCAAAAAAACAAAAAAAAAAGAGAGTTCTTATTGTTCCACGTCTTTACCAGCGTATCATATTGTCAGTGTCAGATTTTAGCTATCCATGTTATGTATATCATTAATTTACAGTTTCCTAATGACAAAATATGGAGCATCTCTTTTTAACTGGGTTGTTAGTTTTCTTATTGTTGAGTTTTAGGAGTTGTATATTTTGTGTTCCACTCCTTTATCAGAATTCAGAATTTGTGGTTTAAATCTAAAATTCCCCCTGAAGTCTCGTGTGTTCAGAGTTGGGGCTGTTGGAAGATGATTGGATCATGGGGGCCATAGACTCATTGGTGGATTAATCACAGATGAGTATATAGTTGAATTATGGTTAGAAGGTGGGGGGAAAAAAAAAAAAGAAGAAGGTGGGACCCAGTTGGAAGAAGTGGGTCACAGGGAGCTTGCTGTTGGAGTCTCGTTCTCGCTCACTCTCTTGCTCTTGTGCGCTCTCTCTCTCTCGCTCTCTCTCTCTCTCTCTCTCTCGCTCTTTGACTCTTCCTGCTCTCTTTTCTTCCTACCTGCCATGGATTGAGCGCTTTTCCTGCCCTAAGCGTTTATACCATGCCATTTCTGTCTTGGAGCCAATTGACCGTGGACAATGCTCTGAAACTATGAGTCAAAATAAGCATCTCATCCTTAAGTAAGATATGTTTTGTAAAGATTTTATCACAGTCTGTGTTTTGCCTTTTTATCACCCAGTCAGTGTCTTTCATAGAGCAGAAATATATATTTCAGTGAATTATATTTAGTGAACATATATTTTCTGTTGCAAAAGATGTTTAGATTAAGATTTCTAATGTTTATAGATAAAAATGACCATAGTAGCTCATAATTTATTTTTATCTTCGTTTGCAATTGTGATAACCTAAACATTTTAATGTCAAGGGAGACTTACTCCCTCAAAGAACTGTTACCTATGAAGTAAACATACACCTCTCTCCTCCCACCCTAATATTATGCTCCTATATTTTTGAATCACATACTGCATGAATAGAAAAAAACAAATTCTTCTTAGCAACTGGGACTCCCTACTCAATAGGAGCAGTTTTATATGTGGATACCACTTCTAGATATTCCATAACTTCTTGCATAGTTCTCTTTAATGAATAGGCTTTTTTTTTAAAGCCTCATTATGACACAAGTCAGTAAATGTAAATGTAGCTGGTTTTGAGAATCTTGACTAATAAATGAACATTCATGTGGAACAGGTAATTTTGGCAACTTTTAAGTTAAAATGGGTTTCTTAATTTAGCCCTTGATGGTAACAGGAAGGTTACTGAAATGTGAATGTGTACATTATAATAAAGCTGGCACTTTTTTGATGTGTCTTTCTAGTAATAGTTTCTGGTAATTGGTCATTGCTCCAGCATGGCTATGGGAAATATTCTGGTTCACTTTGAAATTTCAGCCATGTGTCTGCTCTTACCTCACACTCTTTATTTCTGTAAGTTCTCTTTTCACTTCAGATGTATTACTGCAAAATGTTAGAGTGTGTGCTTCTTCACTGTAGCCCTTAAGACTGGGGCCCTTAATTAATTTCCATAAAGGGCTTCGACTCTCTAATTTGTTTACCAAAATGCTGACCTTACTCTGTGGTGCCTTAGCTCTTTCTATTCTGATTGAAACTTGTCATCCAACTTGTCATCCATCTTCTCTTTGGTGGCTACTTTCTCTGCTTGAGCCCAACACTCATCTGCCTGAATGGCAAAAGGAAAAGTGTTTACATATTTTTTGGCAAAGAAGAATTCCTCCATGTGCTCCAAACTGAAGTCAGATCTTACACAAATATGCAAACCATGTAATTTTCAGTGTGACATTAAACATGTTTCAAAATCTGATATATTCAGATTTCATTTAAGAACTTTAGGACTTTACTGGATTACACAACACATTGTGTTACACTGTGAGTTACACACTGGATCACAGTTGTCACCTATCTTGACAGAATAGTAAAAAACGATTAGTGAAAATGTATTTCATCATACAGGAATGTATTAGAAAAATAATACAAACAACTACGAAGTATGAACACATTATACCTCATGGACACTGTTCTAAAAACTTTATAAGGATTGCCTCATTTGTCTTCCACTAACCTTTTAAGTACCACTTTATAGCCTTGATTCTAAAGCCATCGATTTTAGGAGACATCATCAAGTGAATAGCTTTACCATGACTCTGTGTGTTATGGACACAGAGACTTGCAGTTTAATGTGCATGGCTATTTATGACAGACATTAAGCAGTAAACATTTAGAAAAGTGTATCTTAGTAACATCTTTAAGTACTCAGAAATTCATATCTAGATCACAAGACAGAACATGTTGATGTGGTTCTACATGCAAATAACTCAGCATGTTGAGTTGTGATTTGTTAGGGATAGATTTGTTGAACCTATGGAGTGAGCCACAGAAATGTCTGGACATTGTTAAACAAATTCATGCAATTTCTGATTAAATGTGATAACCTGAGCACAGTAATTTATCTCTGCTTCCTTCTGAAACTATACTAAAATGAAAGTAAAAATCAGCAATAACAGGTAGTAGAACCAAGATACATCATGTATGGGTACGGAATTAATGTAATGAATGTGACCATTGTATGTAGAATGTACCAATACATGTTCTTGGTTTAAAATAAAAAAAAAAAAAATAACAGGTAGTGATGACAGAATGGGGCAGAAACCAACAGCACATGAAAATATAAATAACCATTTTGAAGCCGTATGGTAAATACATGTATTCAGTATTCAGTTGATGAATACTGAAACCCTCATGCAGGAAAAGCCAGTAAGAAGCAACTTGTTATTACAACCGAACTCAAGAAAAGAATTAGAAAATAGGACACCTCTGAAGAAAGGGGAGCAAGGCTGGAAATTATTTGTTTCAAGTGTTTTTGTAGAGAAAATTGACTCCCAAATACGTTTCCCTCCTTCTTAGGACAGAGAGATCACCCTGAGAGGAAAATTGCCTTTGTAACGTGGTGTTGAGTATTCAGAGTAAAGTGATTGATCAAAGAAGGCTAGTGGCCTGGCCCAAAGTTTGCCCTTAAAGTATGAAAGACTGAATGCAGGCGATTTCATTTTTGTGAAAGTTTACCACACTGAAACCTCTCTGATTTCTGTTGAAAAGAAGTAGTACATGTTCTTTTAGGAGTATCTGAAACCAATTGCAAGGGGGTAAAAACTAACAAATACCAGAAATAATTTATAAAGAATAAAGGTTGTTTTGGCTCACGGTTTTAGAGGTTCCAGTCTTTGGTCAGTTGGCCCTCTTGCTTTTGCGCCTGTGGAAAAGGCAGCATATCCTGAAGGGAGCATGTGGCAAAACAAAAGTGCTCACCTTATGGCCAGGAAGCAAAAACAGAGGAAGAAGAAGGGGTTGTGGGTCATACTATTCTCTTCAAGGGCACACTCCAAGCGACCTAAAGATTCCCAGTAGGGCTGAACTCTTAAAGGTCCAAACTCTTAAACTTTGGATCTTTATTGGTTTGGGCAAGGTTCAAATTAATTATATAAAAGGGGGTATAATTTTTTTAAAGCCCCATCATATCCTGTTACCCAATTCTCTGGTACAAGTGCTTCTAGGCACTGATTTAATCTGGACATGATAATGAGACTCCCCAGTAGAATAGCCTGTGTGTTTTGAGAGCCGTCTTGTAATGAGAGGATCTCATTCCCATACGAACAAACAGGAGGCAAGATCCCAGCACGAGGAGCCGTCAGTCTGTCTTATCAGAGTTCTGGCAGCACTGTGATCTGAAACATTTTGCTCAAAGTCTAGTTTATTGATGCCTATAATTTTCAGTAAGAAGAATCACAAAGGAAGTTACTTGATGGGTTGGAATAAAAATATGACTCATACACTACATGTTTAAGCAGGTTTGTTTTTTTTGAGCCTTCACATGCAAGTGTGCTAAAGACAATTTGTATTTTGATTAAATTACACTTCTCCTAATTTTCTGTGTAGTACTTTTTCCTTCAGACAGACTTTTGAGTAGTTGCCTTTTTTTTAACCCCTCCAGTTTCCAGTGTCCTCACCTCATGTGTGTTCCATTTAAATGTAAACAAGCAAAAACAGCTGCACTCGAAAAGATACCATTTCTTCCATGAGTCTGTGCATTCACTCCTCTGGTAACTGAAGAAATCAAATGTTGAGTCCTGTGTAAACTTGAGTTTATAAGCAGTGTTTGCATCAAGTTCTGGTGGCTCCCTCTGATCTTGTTTGTTTGTTTTCATTTTTAAGGTACTAGGCAGTGGTGGCAAACCTATGGCACATGTGCTGCTACAGCTGGCTGATTTGTTATCATTGAAAGTGCTAGAAGTTTCTCTATAACTGTGCTAGGGATTTAACCCCAGGCCTTTGCACTAGACTACATCCTCAGCCCTTCTCATTTTTATTTTGAGGTCTTACTAAGTTGCCCAGGCTGGGCTCCAACTTGTGATCCTCCTGCCTCAGCCTCCCAGAGTGTACCATCCTACCTACTGGTCTATTCTTTTAAACATCTTAACCATACTTTTTTATTACTTTGGTCTCTTTGAGACCAGAAAAAAGAATAGAAAGAAAAGTCTTGTGACCTACATACTACGGAGGACACTAGCACATATAAAGCTAAGTAACATTTTTAAGTTTAAATAGTATGCTAGAGTTTTAAGGAAGCAAATTTGTCTGGTGGAAGAAACCTGAGCAGTGGCATGTAGCGGGTCTTTAGACCTCTAGGCTGCCAGTGAGGAGAACACTACTTTGAGGTGTGGCTCTCTCTTGGAGGCCAGACTTAGACACATACACTAGGAAGAAAACAGTGTGTGAGTCAGTCACTTAACTCCTGAGCCTCAGTTTTCTTAAACCTGTTTTGGGGATTATATAGGTTGCTAATTAAGATTATGTCTGCCTTTGATGTCCTTTGACTTTAATGCAGAAGAAAGAACTTGAATAAGAGAGTGACACTTAAAATCAGTGTAAGCCACCATGATGTCTTTTAATAGGTAAATGGGGTAAGCAAACTGGCACATATGGACAATGGAATATTATTTAGTACCTCAAAGAAATGACCTGTCAATCAGGATCATACATGGAAGAACCTTAAATGCATATTACTAAGTAAGAGAAGCCTTATGTACAATATGATTCCAAATATATGCCATAATGGAAAAGCCAAAACTATGAAGATAGCAAATAAAAGATCAGTGCTTGTCTGAAATTAGAAGACAGGAGGGGATAAAAGCCTCCGCACAGAGGAGTTTTAGGGCAGTGAAACTACTGCTTATGATACTGTAATGGATATGTGTCATCATATTATGTTGTGTTTTATACAAATGTGTAACGATATATAACAAGAGTGAATCCTGATATAAACCATGGGCTTTGGTTGACAGTGTGTCAGCGTACATTCACCATTAGTAACAAATGTACCTTCTGGTACAGGATATTGATAATGAAGGAACAAAATGGGAGAAAATGGAAGAAGACAGAAAAAATAAAAAGGCTATTTACTGAGTGTGTCCCCATCTTCACTGCCAGTTTCACACACTTGGCCTTTCCAGTCTGTGGTTCTGTCCGCTTTGATGTAGATGGTGTAGGCAGCTTTGTTTACCACAATGGATGCCTGCCTAGGTATGGTACCACAAAATAGACCTCCACCAAATAGATCATTTGATTGAATGAGTTGTATTTTCTTATACAAATGGTATTATAATTGATTATATTGCTGATGAAGAAATATGCACCAAATCTTTAAGACAGACTCTGCCTTCTCTAAAATGGGCATGAGTATACTCTGCACATTCACTGGAATCTAATATATATAACGAGTAATTGATCCATAAAAATTCATATTTAACAAGCACTTTTGCATAGTATATTCCCTTTTTAAATCTTTCTTGGATCATTGTTCCATTTAAAGTACAATCTGTCTGAACCAGCTGGTCATACAGCACTGCCTTTGGTAAGAACAACAGAGCTCTGGCTGACTCAGGGAGTGAGGACTGGGGTAGATGAAAGAATGTTTCCTAAAGAAGCAGCCCTCATTTCTTCAAAGAAGACGTAGTAGTACTGAGATTATTTAAGAATAAACAAGTAGGGGAAGAAAAGAGAGAAAGGGTAGAAAAAGAAGAGGAAGGAAAGAAAGAGGAACTATATCATATTTCCTTTACCAAGGATCTGAGATGCCTACCAGGATCTTTTAAAAGGGTTAGTAATCCCTCAGTTCATAAATGCATCTGTTCACAAACAAGTCGGTTCTCAAACGAAAACATTAGACAAAATTTTGCTTACATTCACAAACTCCACAAAAGGTGACAAACAGAACCACAGCCATCTTCTCCCAAATGGTAAAACAAATTAAGTTCATGAACCGAGGTACTATACTATACCTTGACAAAAAGGGAAAGTCACTGTTTTATATCAGAACATTCAACGTATAAAAATTATTTTGCTTCACCAAAACCACGTACGTAGTTATAATGCACTTTTATATTTCCTTTCTTTCTGGAAGCTTAATTCAGATGCTCTGTACAGATTTTATCACAATGCTGTGTATTATATGCACCACCAGAAAATCCTGCTATGCACTAGCTTTCTGATTTCCGCAGAGGTGATGATGGAAACTTAGGTATAATTCCAGGCTAGCATTATGCTGCAAGGGATGTATATAAAGTACCAGATTCTAATAAAGGGGATAATATTTCTAAGTCATTCTTAATTCTTGAATAGTGCCATATTTTTTTATATAGCATTTTGCTTCAAAACCTATCACTACATAAACTTGATTTTTATACTAATATAAACTAGTATATACGCTAGTAGTATACTAACGTATATACTAGTATAAACGAGTATGCAAGCTAGTATATATACAAGTATATACTAGTGTAAGTATCCTGGTAGGAAAAAAGTAGAAATTGCTTATCTGTTTTATGGAGTTAGGGAGAATCTGCTGTATCTTTCACATAAATGTTTTACCACCTTGCCATTTGACTAGTTAACAAAAGAACAATTTTTCTTACCCAGACTCTCAAACATTGGTTCAAGGCCAGTTTCATAGGAATGTTCTGCTGTGTAATGGGAGGTTAATCATCTAAATCAGGGGTCAGCAAACTATAGTCCAAGGATCAAACATGGCCCACAACCTGTTTTTGTAAAGCCTACAAGCTAAGACTAACTTTACATTTTAAAGTGATTGAATAAAAATCAAAGGAATAATAATTCATGACAAATGAAAAATGTTCTAATTTTAATATCCATAATATTTAATATCCTTAATTGTAATGTCCTTAAAGTTTATTGGAACATAGACACACTTATTCATTTACATCTTACCAATCACTACTTTCATGCTAAAAGGCAGATTTAAGTAGCTACAGGAGGGACTGTGTTCTCACAAAATATCTGCTATCTGCCAAATTACAAAATAAATTTGCCCACCCCCCCAGTCTAAATAATTTCTTTGCCATCCTCCTGCCTCTCCACCCACAACACTTACATTTTCCTTCTCACTTTCACCTCACACACACACCTCATTTTGCATTTCGCATTACAGTTACAAAGAAATCTAATTGTGAGCCTCCAGTAAGTGGTAGAGGAAATACATTTTAATCTCCTTTTGACTTGTTTGTCAACTCTCCTTCCTTGACTGCTTCCCCTTTGCTCTGCTGCCTTTATACAGAATTTTGAAGGCCATGCCCTTTTCCTAACGTATTTTGAGGGTTAGATCTTGATTCTTTTTTTTTTTTTACTTCCATGGAAAGTTCCATGTTAGTATGTGGTCTCATTTTTAACCTATTTGCAGACACCCCTGATTATCTAAAATCACTTTCACATGGGGCTGAGGTTAAGCTTTATTTCCCTTGGCATGTCCCTGCCACAGCAGACACTTCCTCCTTCCCTTGAAAGGACAAAACGATGTTCAGCTGCCTGGGCTTAGGCCCAGTATTTGATTTATACATTATTTAATTTCCTCTTGAAAATTGGAAGCAGGACTTTCAGGAATGGAAGTCAGTATTTCTCATTTGTTTAAGAACACTTTTAGGTCTAATACAATCACCAGTAGTAGATGTCAGCACCATTAGAAGGTGACTTAAGGTAAAGCAAACAAAATGTAAATACAAAGGAAAATTATTTGACAACAGAAATGATCTAAAGTTTTTGAATAATCTTTTTATGTATTATTAGGTTGTTTGTGTACTATATTTGGGGGCACTCCATCCACTGGCAGAAAAACTAACCATCAAGTTATAGTTGCAGTTGAAGCATTACAGGTTTAAGGAGACTTTTTAATGTAACCATTCCAGTAATTTCACAGAGGATTTTTGGTCTCTGTCTGAGCTGCTACTACATTTGTTGTCATAATTAAGTTCATGTGAATGCCAGAATGATTTGAAATATTTGCAGCAGTGAATTCAGGAAATTAAAAATTAATTGTAGAAATACCATTTTGTGTTTCACAACCACTTTTGGGTAGTATATTCCTTTTTAAACCTTTAGATCATTCTTACTCTTACAACCTGTCTCCTTTTTACCACCAAGCTCTTCAAAGTCTAGCATACCTGCTGCCTCTACTTCCTCACTTCTAACTCACTTGAACAGTCTGACCTCTTCTACCCCTACCACAATGCTGATCTCACCCAATAAATTCAGCTGTAAGTTTTCAGCTTCCCTGATTTTCCTGCCCCATCTTCCAAAACCTTCCTAAAACCCTCTTCTGGTTTTCTTGTGGGAATGTTCTAGTTTCCTCTACTTCCTTTTTACAGATCTAGCTCCCTAGTCTGGAAGCTATTACATTTCTTAAACCTCTTTTATTCTTATGCTTTTTTTAAAACCTCAAGACAGGATCTCACTAAGTTGCCAAAGTAAGCCAAACTTGGGATCCTCCTGGGATCCTCAGTACTGGTATTGTAAAGGTGTGGATTACTGCGTCATGCGAATTTCCCTATGCTCTTCTTTACTTATCTTAATGCCTAGACTCAGGAGAACTTATGGGGCTGCAGAGAGCACTTTAAAACCCACTGCACTCCTATGGCACTGCTTTTGAGTTCCTTGAATACAACCTATTCTGTGCTAGTCCTAGCTCATTACCATACATGTGAAAAGTTGATAAAAGAATCACACTGGTTCAAATCACCTCAGTAAATAAGATCATCCTGATTTTCCCATTCCTGCTTTCCTAAGCCCATGACTGGTGCTCCTGAAATTTTGGAGCTATGGCTGAGCTGCCCCGAATCCCAGTACCAGCCCCATTAGCACTGCTCCTGCCTTTACTATAACAATAGAGTATTAGCAGCCATGGTGATCACTAGAAAGCAAGGACTGAGTGTGAGTAAGCTCCAGTGTCCAGGCTTAGCCAGGTCAGTTCTACAGCATGAAGCTATGTGAAGATAAGAAATACTGTTGTGGCTAGGGCTGGCAAAGGCTGGAATCCTTGAAAAGCTGGTTAGAGAGCAGAACAAGATTAAAAAAACAGAGGCAAGTGAAGGAGCCAGCAAATATGATCTCAAACACCTTTTCTAAAAGTTTGAATGACATACAAATAAATTTTAAAATGAAGAGGGAGGAAACAACTGGAAACAAATGTCTGTCGCTTGGGACTGGGTTGAATAAACCACAGCTGGAAAAGGAACAAAAAATAGCTTTATATACATTGTGAGGTGATCACTAGGATAAATTGTTAAGTGAAAAAATGTAAGGCAGAGAAAAATATGAATAGAATGCTAACATTTACCTAAGAAGGTGACAGGAGTGGTGGGAAGGTTTCCCTTCATAAAAATAAGAGTAATAGGATAGTATCATTTTATAATCCTCAGTGAAATAAAACACCTGAACAATCTCATAAGAGACCACTAAACCATAAAAAGGGGCAACTGGTTATTATATGCAGCTCGGTATCACCTACAAAGTGTTTGTTCAAAAACTCAAACTTACATCTGCTCAAGGTCTTATTATGAGTTTATGGAAAGTACAGGAGGCAGGGGAACATGTTACATAACACCACAGGGATGCAGTCAGCAAAATAAAGAAATTGAGGAACTAATGATCCAGTTTTTTTAACAAATGGTAAAAGAAGACACATTAACTGAATGAAATGTGTTGCTCCTATATTCATCCCAATTCAAACAAACCAGCTGTAAAATACACTTATGTGACAAAAATTGACAAAAATTTAACACTAAGTGTTGATAACATTAAGGAATTATTGATACTTTACTGTGGAATAAAGGTGTTATAATTATGCCTTTTAAAAGCATTCTTTTAGAGATAGATACCAAAATATTTATAAATTTAGTATTATGATTCTAAGATTTGCTTCAAAAAATTCAGTGCAGTGTTTGGGATGAGGATTACTGTGTCGATGAAATAAGGTCAGCCATGAATCAATCATTGTTAAACTGGGTGGCAGGTGAATGAGAGCTCACTGTATACTGTTGTCTCTACTTCTGTGTGGTTAAATTTTTTCATAGTTAAAAAAGAAATTTGGAGAAGTTCTGTCCCCTAAATGTTCACTAGTAATTTAAATCTTTTTCCTCCTCTTTCTGAGGGGAAAAAAAAAATTGGGCAAATTCACAAAGTAGGGTGAAACCATTGTGATTATACTTCAAATCATTTTCCAGCCATTCAGAATAATGGAATGAAGTCACAGTTATCCAAACTTGGAATACTGTCCATTTCATTCTTCTTTTTCATAAGCCCTTTCAACACACATTTCCAGTTACATGCACAGTTTTATTTGAATTTTAGGGACTGTCTCCAAATAAAATTTCCATGAACTTTCAAACTGAACAACTCCAGATTTGAGTTTTATAATCCACTGATTATTCATGACCCCTTTTCCCTACCAAAAAAAGTCAAATTTTTTATTGCTATCTCCTGATTTTCACTGAGACTTTTTCAGTTGCCAAGAAAGAAAATGGACCTAACACAAAGATAGCTTCTTATGACTTTGACCAAATAAGTTAATTGGTGGCCCTTGAGGCTTTTCAACTGTATCCAAATTTGGATATCAGTGGCCTAGAAATCAGTTGTACAGCCCAAGACATTATCTGGACCTCAGATGAACAGGATTATCTAAGAAAATGACAGCTAGAAACAATTGAGCCTATAGCAGCATGCCAAACGCTTGTTTTTGGAAACATGAATTGCTGGACATAAATTCTAAAGTGGCACCTATTCAACAGTACGTTTTGAGGTAGTGTTGCCAAAATGGTATTTGAGAGAAAGGAGTGTACAAGCAACACAAGTTGACATATGCATAGAAAAGAACAAATTTTCCACCAACGAACAGAGAGGCCTTTTCTCAGATCACCTTCCCAGCCCTTCCAAAGATCTTTACTCCACCCACCCAAAATTTACAGTTGGTCATATGATCAAAATGACCACACAAAGGATATGACCTAATTTGCTGCTGCCATATGTGTCCTTTTCCCAGCCATAGGCACTGGACTGAACCAGAGACTTTCTGCATGATTTTTGTTTACTGGAACTGATACAGGCTTTCTGATGGCTAAAGCTGTGAGCTATAAAACAGGAGTTATGTATGGTCAAGTTTTCTACTATGTAACTCTTAAGTTACTCTGTGAGGGAGGAATGAAGCCAAAGTACAGAGAGAAGAAGAAATTACTATTTAGACCAGGCACAGTGGTAGCATACCTGGCTACTCAGGAGGCTGATCCTCAAGAAGATTGCTTGAGCCTAAAGAGTTCACCAACAGCCTGAGCAACATAGAAGAGCTTGTCTCAAAATAACAAAAGTAAACAAAAAAAATTATGGAGAAGGAATCCTGGTAGCATTCTGGTCTCTGGTTCTAGTTATTCCACTGAGCCCCAGCCACACTCCTATCTTTAGGTTCTGTTAGACCCACTTATAGTAAGTTCCTCCCTTTTATTCAAATCATATTCTTGTCCCTAGCATTTGAGCCCTAATAAACAGCAGACTCACAACAGATTGCACGTATTTGGAAAAATAAAAAAGCCAAGGCAGAAACTGACCTACCTTGCTCAGAGACATTCACAGATGTAACAGAGAAACTACTTCTGGATCCTTTTTGCCTAAGTTTTGCTGTTTGTGTTTGCCATAGCAATCAGATATATAGCCTCAGTCTTTTCGGGACTGGATTTATTCTTGAAAGTATTCAGTAAAAGATTGATAAAAAATTTAATAATTCTGAGGTTAACCCAAAACAACATAATCTTCCATGGGTACATTTCTGTATGTGTATGTGGGTTTTAAATTCCACAAATATTACTAAAATGAGTAATCATCTGAAAGATGTTTTAAAATTGTTTCTGCATGTAAAATCTCGTTTTATTACAGAATTCATTTTTTAAAGGCACAGCTATGCTGGGTTGCTGTCAAAGTGATGGAGGTCTTTGCAGCCTGGTTAATTTTAAAATTCATAAATGCAGGGCCTTGGAACTAATGGTGGTAAAGTGTATTTCACACTCTAATATTACACTACATCTTGTGAACCTACATGCATTTGTAGATGAGCGGGGAAGAGAATGAGAACATGTGAATGTATATATATGTTTATTTCAAAGAGAACAGAGTAGGTTGGAAAGGGAAGGACAGATTTGTGAAATAATTTAGAATTTCTGCTGGCTCTCACCTTCTTTAGTGTAATTATAAAATGTATGCAAAAGATACTTTGAATATACTGTATCACATGTGACCTGGGTTTACTTCCATTTAGATCCCACCATGTTAAAATGGAGATAATGTGTTATCAAAGTGTAGTTTGTCTAAAGTTTAGTGATTAGATCTCCAAATGAAAATGTATAGCCTTAAGAGGAAATTCTTGGCACTTGTTTACATTTTCTCCTCTTTACAACATTATAGGGTGCTTTTATGTGTATTTTTTATCATTCATAATAGGGAATACATCCACTAAGATTTCAAAATAGTTTCCAGTGTATCATAATCCCCTTGTGTTGATTGAGTTGATTCACATTTCTATGAAAAAATTTCTGCTTAGTTGGAAATGCGTACTGCTTTCTTTCCAGTGATACATTTTTTAATGGTTAGAAGGAAAATTCACCTTATTTAGAAATGATGTAAGGTATATAGGTTTATGCCTTTAGTTTTTAAAAACCAGGTAAATAATCTATACTTTAAGAATTCACCATTAGCTCATCAAAAAATACTAATTGATGCATTTCTAATGCCAAACCAAACTGACCAAGTAATGATTTAACTATACTTTTTAAATTAAGTTTTAAAATGTTTATACCTATATGTTTGCAGTACATAATGATCACATTCATCGCAAGGAAGCAGTACATGTACATAACACATCTTAATTCTTTTTACATCCCCTTTCCCTCCTTTCCCTCCCAGCTGCAACTGTCCCCTACCCGCCTTCCCACCTCCCTGCATCTCTTCTTTCCCATTATCTGTATTTTATTTTATTCTTTATTTATATGTTGGGTTTCTCATATAAGAGAAACTATTTGATATGTAAGCTTGTATGTCTGATTTATTTCACTTAACATTATGGTCTCAAGGCTCATCCATTTTCCTACAAATGACTCAAGTTTATTCCTTATGGTAGAATAGTACTCCATTGCATGTAAATACTACCTTTTGTTTATCCATTCATCTGTTGGTGGACATAAAGGCCACTTTAAGATTTAGCTATTGTGAACTGTGCTGCTATAAATATGGGTATGCATGTATATTACGATATCTGTAACCCTTTCAGGAAGATATCTAGGAGGGGAATAGCTGGGTCAAATGGATTTTTTTTTTTTAATTGAGAAATCTTCATAGTGGTTTCCTTAGTGGTTGTACTAGTCTACATTCCCACCACGTATGAAGAAGGGTTCCTTTCTCCACAGGGCCTCACCAGCATTTGTTGTTATCTGATTTCTTGATGATAGCCATTCCTTCTGGAGTATAATAGAATCTCAGTGTTTTAATTTGCATTTCTCTAATGGTCAGAAATGTTAAACATTTTTTCATGTATCTATTGAGAAGTATCTGTTCATTTCACTTGCCCATTTTTTATTGGGTCTCTTACTTTGGGGGGGATCTAATTCTTTTTAATTCTTTATATATGCTAGATTTTAGTCCTCTGTCTGAGGGACAGCTAGCAAAATTTTTTCCCATTCTATAGGTTGTCACTTCACTTTGTTGGTTGTTTCCTTTGCTGTGCAGAAGCTTTTTAATTTGATATGATCCCATTTCTTGATTATTTCTTGTGCCACTGGGGTTCTCTTCAGAAGTCCTTATTTACACCTGTGTCTTCAAGAATTTTACCTCTGGTATCTTCCAGCAGACTTTTTATTTTAATATTTAGATCTTTGATCCATTTTGATTTTAGTTTAGTACATGCTGTGAGATATGGGTGTAGATTCAGTTGTCTGCATGTGAATAGCCACTAGTTTTCCCAGGACTATTTGTTAAAGAAGCTGTCTTTTCTCCTGCGTGAGTTTTTGGCCCCTTTGTCTAACACTGGGTAGTCGAATGTGCTTGAAATTGTTTCTGCATCCTGGCAGGGAAGGTCAGATCCTCCAAATCTGGGGAGGATATCCCTTCTTCCTCTCTTCTTTGCCTTGAGCTCCCCTATTCACTGGGTGCTTTTACCCAAAGTTTGGTGCCTCTTCTGGGGTCTCCTAGCTTTCTGGGCATAGCTTAGTCATCAGCCCAACGAGAGCGCCCACACACATCTCAGCATTGGATGGCACACATTATGCCCAAGATATTTTTGTTTTTAATCCTTAGTAGGCAGTTTTCTTGGCTGCATGTGTTCCAGGAAGGGGTGGTGAGTGGTGTTTAAAAGGTAAAATAGTGTATATCATTGTTTAGAGGTGACCTCAGCAGGAGGCCTATCATGCTAACCTGGAGAGGCTAGGAAGTAGAGCATGGTCAGTGTTTCAAGGCCTTCATGAAACTTCAAGTGAGGAAAGAGATATTAACACAAATAACACTGTATCTTGAAAACTGTGATATGACAGAATAGTAAAACAAGTGATCTTAAAATCGGAAGGCATGGAGAAGAAGGAGGTTGCCTCTAGAAATGCCTTCCAAAGGAAAGGTTTGCTCTAACCTTGAAAATTAAGCAGATGAGCCATTACTCTGCATACCATTCTTCGAAAGTGGGACTTCTTTCCTGGTACCACCTGCTGCTTGTCAGTAGTCAATAAAGATTTCTTCTCAGTGATTAGAGTGCTTGCCTTGCAAGCACAAGGCCCTGAGTTCGATCCCCGGCACCACAAAAAAATAAAAAATAAAGATTTCTTGAATAAATGAATGAAAAGGGGGCTCCCGTCACGTGTTTGCCTCTTTCCCTAACGGAATGGTTCCTTATTTCTCCATTTCATTGGTATGTTCTTTTCAAAACTAAAAATATTTTTAATCTTATTATGTTTAATCAGTTCAATTTAGAAACATTTAAAATTCCCATAGGTGCAAATGGTTGTAGAAGTGATATACAACAATTAAATACTCAATATCTTTCCAGCCTGAAAGTTCTAGAATAATCAGTTCATATATAAAAATTTAAAAAGCAAAAACTATTAGACTTTTTCATGCAAGTAATAATGAAAAGTTATATACCAAGTGTATATATACTTTATAAAGATCTTAAAATAACTTTTAATCAGCAAAATTAAACAGCTTAATGTTTTTCCCCTTCTCTGTATTAAGTTTGAATGTAGCTTTATGGAAATTTTTATTTTCCTTTGACTCGATACTGTGTATGGCCTTCTAGAGCACATGACTTTTAACATAAGCCCAGAGGGATTGTTAGGAAGCTTATTTTGCAAGGGACTTGAACCCAAAAGCAATAGTTAGATAATTCCTTAAATCCGAAATCTATTTTCCCAAATTCTCACTTCTTAAAAGCTTTTCAGAGAAGTGGCATTTTAAAGGACTTGAAATACAAATGCTGCTTGCTTCTCTGAATTCCCTTGTCCAGCACTGCTTTCCTCTCTGAGCTGCTTTCTTGGCAGTTCAGGGCACCCCTTGTTGTTTGTGCCTGTGACAGTCTGACTTCCATCTGCTGCTCTGTGGCCAGGAGCCTGCTGAGCTCCCTTCAGTCACATCTTTCAGTGCAGTCTCAATGGGTTTGGGAGAATAGTCCCTCCCTTCGCATCCACATGAACACATAATCTCCCAGGTAGCCTCCTCCTTGAAGCACCTCCAGTGCATGCTGTTCGGGAACAGCAGGACACCACTCTCTACTGGGTTCCTAATCCCTCAGACACACAGGGGAAGGAGGTCACAGGGCTGTGAAAGTGAAAAGAAAAGCGAGGGGGTGGGCGAGCCAGGCAAATACAATGTCAGCGCCAGGCCCTCCAGCGGCTGCACCACAATCAGCGCCAGCTGCAGCCCAATTAGGCTCAACAGGTCACAGGTGTTCCAGACAGAAGATGCTTTTAACAAAACCACTTTCTTGAAAATACCTAAGACTTTTTTTTTAAAGCACTGCAGCCCATTTCTTTTGGTGGATTCTTTAAAGCTATTTAGTACTCTTGAAACACAAAGAAGCTGAGATTAGGACTCGGCTTTCTTCGTGCCAAACAGGAGGAGCAGCCCAGAGACAGCATCTCTGCCAAGTGTGGATTCAGTGTGCAGCTGCAGGAAAAGGACAAGGGGCCTGTCCTCCAGCTCTCTTTCTCTGGTACTCTAGACTGAACTGTGTAGCTCACCTACTAATGCAAGAAATTGTGCGATTATATCCTTGTACTCCTAAATTATAACCTCAAGGATGCAGTTGTAGTTTTTCTATGAATTTTTAAGCAGCCTTGCCATGTGCTGGTTAGACTAGGTCTATGCAGTCAGCTATCAAGAGCTATTTTTTGGGCTGAAGTTACCCAATCAATAAGCTGCTTTTGGCACATTTTAAATTGCGACTTCATTTTCTCCACAGATTCAAGTGCTTCCTGTCCCTTCTGGGGAACAGAACCAAGCAGAACTTTGGTTGTTTGTGCAAGGTGTAGTTGAAATTGTTAGTTTTCTATCTTTCTTTGACGATACTGATAACTCTAAAGTATTTAGCAGTTTATTGGTGAAGGTTAGGTTAGAATTTCAGTACCCATTTAGAAGGGAGCAGCTCTCAGTTCCCTACTGCACAGGCCTACTGTGTCAGCATCCCTTCTTTCCAGGCTTGCATGCCACTTGTGGGTGTTTTCCTGTTGTCATTATTATCTGTTTGTAGCCAATAGCAAGAAAGTATAGAAGGTACTTAGGCCTTATCCGGAAACAGAAGTAGCTGTGCTTAAATTTACCATTGGGTTCCTAATCTCTCAGTGCACGGGAAGAGAAACAAGTGTCACTATGAAATGAAAAGACAGAAGGAAGAGTTACAGCACAGCAGGGGCAAATATGCAGGATTCAGGGTTTCCTTCCTGTTGATTAGTTTTTGGTAAATAGTCTCTGCCTTGGCTGTTACTCTTTATCACATCATTTTTAAAAATCATTGCTGCCTGCTTAAAAACCATGTTGGTTTTAATTTTTGCAGTATGCCTGCTTCTCTTTTACTGACCTGAGCCACCTGTTCAAACTCTTCTTGTCTTGTGGATTGGAGAAAAGAACTGTAGGCCATGTATAAGAAGTTTTTTTTTTTTTTCTACAGTGAAGTAAGACATTGTTCTTATCCTTCATGGCATTCAGAATTCTGCACAATTGCCTCTTTTGCCCTTTTGCATTTAAAAGTGAAGTAATTAGATTTCCCAAGGTTCAGTGGTCAAGAGCCTTCTCATCCTGGGGAGTTGCTTCCCCACACAGCTCACAAGTGGAGTTGTCTCACGTAATCCACTTATTGCTGTATTGTTCTAAAGGCACTGCTTTTTCAGAGGGCAAGCATAGCATGAAAATTCATACTCACATGTCCCTTTGTTTTCATTGCTGAGTTACTTTTTTCCTGCATTTGAAAATAATTATTTGCGATTTTATTTAGAGACTTTGTTTTGAAGATTTTAAACATTAAAAATCTTTTTCTACCTCTTAGGAATTCATCTCAAATGTTCTTCTTAAGAAGTTCCTGCTTCTTTTCTGTTTTTGTCAGGTATCTGATGGTAGGATCTATTATGACTGTTAAGCAAATGGAAAAAGAATTTGGCACCAAATAAATTGGTGTCATGGCCACTGAAACAAAGACCTGTCTTATAGTCTGTCTAGCTCTCACAGTGAGATCTTAAGGCCATTCTACTAGTGTTTTGTCTCATTTTCTCATCTCCACAAACAGACAATGTTTTCCCTTCATAGGAAGGCACATATATGTTCTAAAAGCTTTTGTATCAATTCATCAGTCAAAACAGAATAAGAATATACACATAGCTTTATAGGACCAGCCAAAACATTTTTGCTTTTGCAGCCTAATGGCAAAAGCAACCTTGCTGGTAGTAGACTAATAACTCATTTAAATGTACTAGTCTGCAGCCTATGGGGGGAAAGGACAAGATGGTGAAGGGATTAAGGGAAGGCTCCCAAAATCCCTTTTGCCAGAGAAGTTAAAGAGTTCAAGTGGCCAAGGGTTTTCTTTCTAAACGGGTTAGTTTAACATTCCAGACAGTCTGTGATTCAAATGTGTCTATTCATCTATACAAGTTCTCAGCAAAATTCTTCTGTGGCCTCACGGGGGAAAAAAAGTCAGCTCAATTCGCCCTCACTGAAACAGCCCCAGAGTTCACCCGTTTGGGGTATGACGCCAGCAGCATGATCGAGTCTGTGGTCCCTGAGCCCTCTGTAGATAGAGCTTAGTTGTCAACTGATGCAGCCCCCCCCACACACACACCCTTCTTTAGGGTTTTTTTTTTAAATAAACTATATAGATACTAATTAGCAAGATCCTATTTAAATTGAAGACCTTTCTTCTCAGTTTGTATAATATTCATTCCCACATAGAAAGATATGTTAGCAAATTTATCTGAAAAAAACCACCTTTCCAAAGCTTACTGCAGAATTAATTAATCTCAGATATCTTTCACAGCAAAGCTTCCATTTCAGTCCTCCAAACTAGTGAGGGTGTAGGTGTGTATTACTGCATTATTTGTAAACTTTCTGGAATCTTTCTCAATTACAAAGCAGGTTTTTTCCTCATATCAAAGCAAAGAATCTCCTATCCCTTTCTCATAATCCTCCTCCTTTCTTCTATGCTGGAGGTTGAACACAGGGCCTTATGTATGTTAGGCAAGCACTCTACCCTTGAGCTGCTACTGAGATGCATCCCCAGACCCATTTTGTAACAAGAACATCATTCGAAAATAACAAGCCGTAGTTGCATTCTTGCTAGAATTTTTAATTTACATGACTTCTGGAGAAAGAACTGAACTGAGTGTATTCAACAATTTTATTGTTTGGCAATTTTTGTTATTTGCTTTATCTTCATTATGAAAACTTAAGCATAATTGACAGGGTCTAGATCATATGAAACATAAGAAAGAATACTTACAGGATACTGACCAAATAGAGAAGAGAACTAGTCAGTTCAGTTCAACAACATGCATTGACTCATTTACGTGTCAAAAGTACAAGTTAGTACTGTGGCTGCTGCCCCCACCATTGCTGCCCTTTGACTCTATTAAACAGACTGGTCCTCCTGTCTTTCAGCTTCTCTCTTCCTGTGCAGTTCTCTCTGTCTCCTTCCCTCCCTCTTCTCGGCCCTTAAATATATATCTGTTCTTTATGCTTCTGTCCTCAGCCCCCTTCCATTTTCTCTTTATTGTGGGATGGGGTGGAGAGCAAAATTTAAAAGGATACGAGATGGGCAAGAGGCATGGGATAAGCAAGAGCTTCCTCGAGTAAGCTTTTCAGCATGAGTTATTATCTCCCAAAGTATGTGCTAAAGATCACCAGTAAAACATTTATAGTGTTCTACAAGAAATACCAGGTTAAAAAAAAAAAAAAGAAAAGAAAAGAAATACCAGGTATCTTAGGCTGTTATATAATATACAAGCAATACAAAGTTATTGCTCAATTCTGGAACCAAGGAAGTCCCCAATCAAGGCATCAGCAAATTTAGGGTCTGGTAAGGTCTGATCCTCATAGACAGCACCATCTAGCTGTATCCTCGACATGTTAGAAGGGGCAAACAAGTTCCTCTAGGCCTCTTATAAAGGCACTAGCCCCATCTGTGAGGATGGCGCTCTCGTGATGTAATCACTTTCCAAAGACCCCACATCTTAATACCATTGCCTTGGAAATCAAGTTTCAGTAAATGAATTTTCGGGAGACATTTTCGGGCCATACCACTGGGTTAAAGAAAACTGAACAGTCCATCATGACTAGACTCTGCAAAATTTCAAATTCTTTTGTGCTCTATGGGGAACAGAGAACGTACTGTGTTGCCCAACACTTACATGATCATGGAATACTTCTTCCCCTGAACAGACACTGATAGCTCAAGGGAAATGCTGGCATGGGCAGGAGGAGGGAGCAGGAAAGCTGGACTTTTGGGGGAAGGTATTGTACCCTGGAAGTCATTCCAAAATAAATGGTTCCCAGAGCAGAAGAAAAAAAATCCTAACAATATCTATTTCCATGCCTATCTTTTTATTTGGGTTAGGAGAGAAGAACCAGTAATCAGACTAATGCTCTTGTTTTTGGAATTTCTAAGGCCTGTCATGAGCTAAGAATAAAACCAAATGGAACTTTTAGGAATTATACTGTCAATTATATTTATGTATCAGCTGCTTGTAGATATAGTTTAGAGCTTTTGTGAAGACTGTCATTGACTAGCTTTCACTGCCATTGAAAACTCTTACCATTGGTATTTTTTTAGTTATATTTAGTAGTAGAAATACTAATTTCTTAAAATTCATTTTGTCTCCAGAGGCTCATTCAACAAAACACCTTGTCTCTTTATCCCTCTACGCTGTTTCTTTGCTCACTTTATTCCTGCTACTTAGAATATACTTTTCCTCCCTATTCACATGTCCAAATTCTGTCCTTTACACTTTGGCTTACAGAGCAGTAATTTCTTCCTTCTCTACATACCAAGGTACTTTCTTTTTGCCTCCTTGATACCAGTACATCTGATACCGTGCCACACATGGCATTAAACTGGGTCTGTCCCCTGCTGGTTTTGAGAGTGGGAGGGTAGATACTGCATCATGACATCCTTGGGTCTTCCACTTGACTTTAGCTAGCCCATACATGTTGCCTGTTATCTGATGAAAGAGGCTGGTCAGTTATCCTTAGCATCCTGTTTGCAGTTGTGTCACTGGTCGTGTATTGGAAAGTAAATGTGATAGGAAAATAAAAGTGGCAGAAAGGACTGCCTATTTGATCCTTCTGGGCATTCTTTATAAATAAAAGGAAACAAGGCAAAATTTATGGATGCAACAGTTGCATCCAGGGAATCCTTCCACTACCCTAGGAAGGACAAATAGCAGTACTTCTTCCTCAACACAGAGGAAGAGCCTTTCATACGAGGTCTCTGAGAACCAGTATTCAGCTCTAGCTTGCCTGTCCATTGTCTCTCAGAGGCTCTACAGGTCATCCCTATCTAATTCAGACATTCCTACTGTTCACATGAAAACACAGTGCAAATTTTCCCATCTCTCAACTTCAATGGAATTGTTTAAGATCAAGCCATTAAAAACTACAGCAGAGGAATTACTCTTGATTGTTAACATGCACTAGAGGCCCCAAATGTACCTTTCAAGTGGCCACTACTGCTTGACCATATTCACTACCAGTGCTCCCTTTAAGAGCTATCACATAAAAGCAATTACAGCTTATAGAAAAATCTGCAGATCCAGACGCGAAGGGAAGAAATTACTTAGGGAAGGTCACTCCAAGGACAGCCTTGCAAGACTCAGTAACATGCTACTTGCCACTGCCTATATATGTCTACCTTACTGTGCTTGATTCCCTAAGTTTCCAGTGATTACAGTACAGTCATTCCTTCCTCTCCCTTTTTAAATACTGTAAATTGAGAAATGAAGCACAACAAACCATCGGTTCCATTTCTTAGATGTGCCAGCAATGCTAGCTGCCTACCACTGGGCCGTGTGAGCCAGATCCCAGGAGCTGAGAAGTTGCAGATCGCCTTTGGTCACCTCTCCTTCCTTGCCCAAGCCAACCGCCTCACTCACCACTCACCACCACTTTACATGTGGTTAGTTGGCTACTATTCTGTCTGAGAGTCTGCCCTTTGACTTCGTATGTGCCCTTCTTAGCAAGATCACTACACTGCAAAACCTGGAGCATCAGTCACATAGCAAACACACTAATATAGTAATTAGCATGTGTGTCTTGCATACATGGCAGGTACTCCATAAATGTTCCTATTATATCCTGGCCTGTGTATTCTCTGAGGCAAATCTCAGCTAGGAAGTGTACAAGCTCATTGTCTCCGTTCTCTAGAGGAGAGAGCCACTCGGAGAGCACATTCCCTGTACTGGGTGGGCACACCCACACAGGAATTCAGCACTTTCTGCTGCTCCCAGTGATTCTGCAGACCTTTAAACCTTCCAATGATTGCTTCAAATTCTTGTCCAAATGAAAGAAATGCTGCTTAAGTGGGTAGTGTTTGGAGTCTCCCCCACTTCCCTTTCTTCGTGGGGGTTTCCAAGGCCCCGTTGGAACATAGTGGAACCACTGCACAGCCAGTTTACCATGCTGGGCATTTCACAGACTTTTACTGTGTTTATTAATTATCACATTCTTGTTTTCAAAAGAACTGCACCAGAATATGTGATGAAGTGGTTTCACTAATCCTCAGAAGTTTTGTTTTTCCCTTCAACAAGTTGGTAGCCGCTCTTTTTTTTTCGGAAAAGCACTGACATGCATAACCAGTGTTAGTTAACTTCAGCACTCACTAGTGAAGCCCAGAACTAATAGTTACATTGTCGTAATTTGACAAAACCATTTAAATCTATGCATGTTTTTTTGAAAGCTTCCTAAACATGCTGCTAAATCCCCTAAGAAGCACTAAACTGCTTTGGCAGCCATTAGCCCAGCATAAGCAGAGGAACTCTTTTCAGTAAGTGAACAAACAGAGAAAATATGCTGAATGGCTGGACAAATGTGTTTCAGCAGGCCCTTTCATATACCAATACAAGGACACAGTCAATATCAATCACTGTTTTCCCTGTTGCCCTGAAAAATCACAGTATCTCTTTTCATCCCACAGGCTCCTTTTACCACAGTAATGTGTCTTTAGAATGACACTGGCATCAGCCTGCTTCCGCTGTCTGAAGTCTTGAGAGTTTAAAAATACATTTCAGTATTCTTGAACCTTCCTTCCCTTCCATTTTCCTACAGCCTACTCTCTTCTCCTTCCTGCTGCATCATTTCTGCCCCCTGCCCAGATTCTTTTCAGTTCTTCCAGTTTTCCTTGCTGAGTAAACAGAATTCACTTCTCTGTTCAATGCAGCTCTCCAAAGTAAACATAGACACCCCTATCTGATAGTCCCAAGATTTAAGAATTTATTAAAGAGTTACACAGAAATGTTTTTATGTGTTGGTACTCCATCAGAGATGGAAAAGAAAGTGAAAATTCTGTGCTACGACAAGGTATGCTAATGAGCAGGTCCTCGGTCTGCTCCAGAGGCCCTCCTTCCTCTGCCCTCTCTTACCACTTGGCTCCTCCCCTTCCCCCGCATGCACAGCCCCCTTCGCCATCCCAGAATAAGAATACGTGCGTGCACATCTGTTCCATCTTTTCAGTTACAAGAAAATACCCTACTTAGATATTTTTGTTTTTCTGGTTCTGAGTACTTAATATGTTGTTTTGGAATGAAGGAAGGAGAAAACTTTATGTAGGATTACTTATTTTTCTTTTTGAAAACTTGAGTAATTCCTGCAGATAAATTTTAGCAATATGCTTAGGGTCATAGAAGTTACCACAGATGAATATTTGGACTGTCACGTTTCTGTAAAGAATATTGTTTTCTCTCACCTTTTATTATCTTTAAATTTCAGATTATCGCCGTCTGTAGAGAGGCAGCTCTCCTGGCTCTGGGAGAAAACATTAACGCCGACTGCATCATGAAGAAGCATTTTACTCAAGCTTTGAGTATGGTGACACCTAGAATTCCCGAGTCACTGAGACGTTTTTATGAAAATTATCAGAATAAAAGTGGGCTGCATACTCTCTGAGGAAGTATTTATTATATTCATTGTAGTAAAATCTTTTCTATAGAAAATTTGTTTCTTTTTAAAATTTTTCCTTAAGAGTGTTAAAAAATACCCTTAAGGGGTAAAGCATTTAAAATATTTTTACTGGAATTGAGAATCTTCAGTTATTATAGACATTTTGAATCATACAGGCACAGTGAAAAACTTTCTGGACCTGAGTTTAAATCATTTATATCTGGAAATGTGTGCTAAGTTTTAAAAAGAGAACATTTAGCTTTTTCATTTTTGATCTTATCCATTCATCTCTTAATGATTTTCTTACTCCAGAATTCATTTCAATGCCTTCCTAAGAGCCAAACTCTGGCATCAATTTTATACAACGAAGTAGAAAGTCTATGTGGATAAATGCACTGTGAAAAATATTCATAAATCTTTATTTTTGAAAGGCAGCCAATGAAATGGCCAAATGCACCTGTAGGTTCATTTGGCCTTATTAACAAATATTTGTTCTCATTAAAATTTACACCTACATTTATCACAAAAAAGTATTGAGTTTTTTCATATAATGCCCTTGGAATGTTTAAAAGTTTGTAAATGTAGGGCTAGTTTACGCGAGAGAAACAGGTTTGGTTTTTTCCCCTAACATGTTAGCAATAAATCATATAAAATATGCATGTTTTAACTTGTGTTTTCAAGTTACCAATAAATTTTCAGTTTAAAAATAAACCTAAAAATTGTACTCTTAATCATACTGTGTTATGCTGCATTGTAAATTTGTATATATATGCTTCTACTTATATACCCTTAGCGTTCCTTGGCACTTTAGTAGTTCATACCCTTGAAAAAGCTTTTGGAAAATGATTCCGACATTCAGATCAGAAACTGGCCATGGAAAGAATGAGCACTTAAAGTTAGTCACTATAGATACTTGAAAATTCCAAGAAAGACAAGTCAGGCAAGAAATACCTGATTATCACAATAACAGACTGTAGAATTTTGTGTCAGAAGATATTCTGAAGTCACATCTCAATTGCTTTATCCTGTGACTGTCAGAAATAGATTTGTAAGACAATATCAGTTTACCATAAAATCATCCAAGAAATGAAGAATATCACTATTTAAACTGCTGTCAAATATAATAACTAATAGTTACATGTGACTATTGAAGTTTAATTTAAATACTGTTAAAGATGTAGTTTATTGGACATGTTAGCCACATTTCAAATGTGCCACATATGGTAAGTATCTACTGTAATGCACAGAACTGACTGTAGAATATTTTCTTTATTTAGAAAGTTCTGTTGGACACTGCTAATTTAGAAAATTTGGCTTACACAATGAAATAAATAGAGACTCAAATTACCTTTGTACTTTCCATTTTCCCTTTAGTTATTATTTATAAAGAAAATTGTGAAAGCACTTTAACTTCTTCCCTATTAAGTGCATGGCTGAGAACACAAGAAAATAAAAGCTTATCCCCTAGGTCAAAACAAGAAAATAAAAGAAATTCCATTTACAGTAAAATAAAAACCAGAACAGTAAGCTTGAACTGACGCTGAAGCTCGGGATGGGGTCTGTGTGGTGAGGAGGAAGGTGTGACAATCCTGTCAACAAGGACCTTAATGTTAATGTTAGATGTTAATGGCCACCAGAGCGTTGGCCATTAGGACATAGGAACTTATAACTGAGCCTCACAGACAGGGCCTAGTTCTTCAGTGTAAGGGTAGACGAGAAGAGAAATTCTTTCACTGTTGGAGAGACCATAAAGAACTAACTTGGTCTGTGCTTTGGTCAAAAAAAAAAAAAAGCAGGCCCTCTCTGAAGATTCTGACTATGGGCTTACTTATTCATGTCTTCAGGGTTTGAATTCATAATACCTTCAAATTTTCAGAATATCAAAACCTAGAAATTAACATGAAAACATGGATTCAAGCTAGAGATGTCCATGGAGTGACTAGCAGTTGCACTACTTAGGAGAATTATAACCTCACCCAGTCATCGGAGGACTCCCAACAGTTAACCCCCTGCTTACAAGGAGTCCAAATCCCAAAAGACGCATGAAGTAGAGCCTCCCACTCTACTGGAGGGAGCATAAATGGGTACAGCCACTTTGAAAAGCAACTAGTTTATCTAGTAATGTAATCCAACATTTCTCTCAAGTGTCTATCCCAGAGCAAGTCTCACATTTGTACAGTGAGGTGATGAATAAGAAAGTTCATAGCACCATTGTAAGTAGTAAGAAACTAGAAATAATCTAAATATTCCTCAATAAGAGACTGTGCTTAATGAGTTTATAGGAATAGAAACAATGGATACAGTTAATATGGCAATTAAAATTTATACCTATAAAACAAGGATGCAAACTCAAAGTTGAGCCAAAAAGGGAAGATTTTTGAATACTTATTAAATTTAAGGTTTAAATCAGAAAATAATACATGTTGCACTGGGAATGTGTAGTGGAACATGATATAAACACTAAATATTGAGAAGGTATTTTCTTAGAGAAAAGTAATATTTCAATTGTATCAGTAAATGTTTCATATCTCAAACTGAGTGATGGAAATACAAGTGCTGATTATAATAGTCTGCACTTTTTATATGCCTGAGTATTCCAGGATAATTTTTAAAATATAGGTCTTAAACCAACATCATAATATCATTCACTCAATTCCATTGGAGTTCTAACGGAATCCACAGTGCCAACACTATGTTGGAAAATCAGTGCCAGGTACAATGGAATAAAATGCAAGAAGGCAAGTAGGAGATCAGGCTTTAGGAGCCAGAAAACAAGTTGAGAGAAGTTTGTTGGTAAAAGTGTGCGAGTCTTGCGTCAGGGCATTGGAGACGTTAAACCCTGGGGCCATGGTCTAAATCCATGGTACTGGCCGTACACAGGAGTTGAAAGTTGAAGGAGTTTAAAAAGAGTTTGTAGCACTGAGCACTACATCTTTATTATAAACCATTTAATATTTTTCTATCTCCAGATAGCATGCTGTTCCTTTATCTGCAGCGTGTACTCTTTATAACAGTATAGTTAAAAGTCCGAGTCAACACAAAACCGCAGGTCAGGTGTCACTAATAACACTTTACCCCAACTTCATCTCCATGAGGGTTTTTCACTCATGGTCCTATTATTTGGGTTTGTTTGTGATAGACTACATCATATAGATCATGGAAAGTTCAAGTTCAGCAAGAAAAGCAACTTCCTGTTTTAAGCAGACAATTTACTTTTTGGCCTCTGTTTGGTAAAAAGTTTGCCATTGGTCCAGATTCTTTTGGGGTTTCTGGGATAGTGATATATTTTGGTGGGGAGGATGGCTGGGGATTGAACTCAGGGCCTCGCGCTTGCTAGGCAAGTGCTCTACCACTGAGCTAAATCCCCAACCCCAGGGATATTAATATTGACGCATCTTTTCATTGTTCCAAGAGGACTTAAGTTTGAATAGTTGCTTTTCTTCTAAAGTTGGGAGAATGGCTTTAACTTTTATTTCTTCATGACCAAGAAATTGCTAATTTAGCTTGAAAAAAATTTAGTTCTGTCTTATTTCTAATGTATAAAACAGATTTTTAAAAAAGTAATGTATATATTTTGAATTTTTTTTTTAATTTTTTTTTATTTTAAACCAAGAACATGTATTGGTACATTCTACATATAATGGTCACATTCATTACATTAATTCTGTACCCATACATGATGTATCTTGGTTATATTTTGAATTTTTAAAAGAAGTAGTATTGGGTTTCTAGAAGAACCAAACGAGTATCTGTTTATCGTAATCAGGAGAAGGCTTCAAAAAACTTGCTATAAAGATAAAATTATTTCCCTGGCCTATTGTCACTTAAATTCCTGAAAGTAATTAGCATCCTGGTTTGTCCTATTTCCCTGAATCCTTCCTTTAAGTATGAGCACACACCACAGTAACCTTTGAAATTATGCACATGCATTTCCAAATGTGCCCCACATGAAAAGCTAATGCTCCCAATTTATTTGCTTTCCTTCTTTGGGATTTTGTTAAAATAGTATGCACAGATAGGCTTTTCACCTAGCATCTTTATCAAATATACCCCAGTATCCTATACCTTCTGAGGCTAACTTTTGTAAAAAAAAAACTCTCTAGCAATTTTTAGCAGAAAGAGGAATATTACAGGATTTTAAAAGTCTTAACAAAGTCATTACAAAATGTGTAGGCTTATCTTTCAAGATTTAGTAATAAATGTGTCTGGAAAGATAGATAAATGTCTTTTTCATCCACATACAGCAAAACCCAAGGAAACGAAAGAAAACCAGAAAAGTAGGATTCGTCTATGTTAAAATGAGGGAATAACTACAACACTTATTACAAATGTCAAAGGCCATTTGCCAGGTACAACACATTTTGGGTCAACTTAAAAGAGATCCAAGAAGTTCAGCATACACTCTTTGCTCGAAGGCATATGTGATGACAGGAAAATATATTATTTACTTGGTTTCAGTACATCACCCGTTGTAAAACTCACCATTTAAAACACCTTTTTTATAAAACTATTTTTTACATTATTTCAGCCTGATTCCAGAAACATTTAAAATATGAACAACATACATGTTAAAGATCAATTTTAAGTGAGGAAGAAACTGACATGTAATAATACATTCAAACATAAGCCAATAACAATTAAAATACTACTTGTACCAATATAATAAGGAAAGTTGTGGGAGGTAGACAGTTTAAGGATAGGAACACAGATTATTTTGGAGCAAGGAATAATCACAGATTGAAACATCCCAGGTGGAAACAGCAGCAGGGGAACACCAAAAATTGGAGGGTGGGGAAATTCAGAATGAGACAGAAACAAAGGACAAAAAATGAGATGAGCGCACTTGAAGGAACATTTTCTGAAAGAGGACAACTTCTCTGAAGTTAAAAAAAAAAAAATGTAATTCAGGAGATAAAACAAGTGAAATTCAAAAAGCAGAGCTAAGGAATTAAAACAGTCCTATCATGGGCTTTTGATTCAGAAATTTCACTTAAAGTCACTTGTATTCTACAGGTATCTTCCCACAGGTACAAAATAGCCTATATAAAAATAGCAAATTCTTTGCAGCCTTGTTATAATAGCAAAATACTTGGGGTTGGGGATTTAGCTCGGTGGTAGAGCACTTGCCTCACAAGTACAAGGCCCTGAGTTCGATCCCTAGCACCCCTCCCCCAACAAAATAGCAAAATACTCAAAATAACTCAGTTGCCTACCAATAAAGGGCTATTTAAATTGTCTAGTACATGCATACAATAGAACAGCATGCTGCTTTGAAAAACTAGGAAGCTTTTCACTACCCAGTATAGAAATTATCTTGACAGTATATTTTCCAAGATAAACAAGAATACTAACATATGACAAATATGCTTAAACTGTGCAAACAAAATGCTAAAAATTTTATATACAGCCATATCGTAGGGGGCATACACACCCACATGTACAATCACAGTGTACTTGCCAAAGTAGAAATGACAGAACGTGCTTTAACTACCGTAGAATAAAACTAACAACTAATATAGAAACAATAACAAACTACTTAGAAGTCCATATTATTTTTTAAATAATCCCTTGGAAGAAGAAATTGGAATTGTGGAGTATCTGAAAATACAAATAACAAAAATACTGTATATTAAAATCTACAACAACATGGTAAATAATAGGTTATAGACCTTGTTATGGTTTGTGTCTAGATGTCCCCCCAAAGCCTCATGTGGTAAGAGGTAGCTGGATCTAGAGTGTGTGATTACTAAATTAGTCCACTGATTGCTTTGGCATGGTTCTGCTGGGATCAAGGATGTGACTCTAGGATTAAGGGTATTAGGATTCAGGGTGGGAGTACTGCCCACCCTAAAGCCAGGTAGCCTGGATAAAATATAAAGTACAGGAAGAAGCTGGTTAGCCCCCTTGCTTGCATTCCTTGCTTACCTGGCTGCCTTCTGCCTGCTTACCATGCCACTCTGCCTCGGACCCAGCTGACTGTAGACTGAAATCTCTACAAACTGTGAACTAAATAAATCTTTCTTCCCCTAATTTTGGGTGTCAAGTATTTTGTCTCAGCAACAAGAGAAAAGTAACTAAGACAGACCTAAATTCTTTAATAGAATAAGATTAATGGAATTAAGCATTCTACTAAAAAGTTATGGGAAGAAACCTCCAAAATTAACTTTAGGAAAAAAATTAAATGTAAAAGCCAAAATTAATACAGAGTAGAAATTATCAATCCAATACTCATTCTTTGGAGAACAAAATCCAAAACAAAACATTCATCTTCTTTGTGTTGGAGAGAATGATCTTCCCTCCAAAAGTATCTGTGTCCTAATTCTCCATGATCCCAGAACCTGGAAGTGATTTTGCTGATGTCATTGAGGATCTTGAGATTATCCTGGGTTTTCTAGGTAGGCCTAATTAACCACAAGGGATCCTCATGAGGGAAAGAAGGCAGTATAAGAATCAGAGAAGAGGCAGAAGGAGAAAAGCAGGTGGCCTCTGAAAGCTGAAAAGACAAGGGAGCTTCTGCCTTATGGCCCCGAGGATACAGTCTGGCCAACATCTTCAGTTTAGTCATATTCAAAGACTCCTTTCAGATTCCTGACTCTAGAACTGTAAAATAATACACTTGTATTGTTTTACTCTCCTAAGGTTGTAGTTTGTTACAGCAGCAATGAGAAACATACATCAGGTAATAAAACCACAAATATAAAACTAGAAACAATGAATTATATTTATAAAGGATATGAAAAATTATGAAAAAGTTTTATATACCTATGAAAATAAATGTGAAAACATACTACGCCTAATCATGCCAGTTGCATAAATCTCAGACACCAGAACAAAGGCCCAGTTAGCATCACTTTTGTTGATCATCATTCTTCACATATTGGCCAGTTGAGTCATGTTAAGGAATAGAGTAAGAACCTCAAGATGATCAACTGAAAGATTATTATGTAATTAATATATCCCCAAACTTGACTGGTTGCTAAAATAGGATATTTTCTTTCAGACCCGATTTATGTCTTTGAGCTCTTCACCCACTAATATCCAGAAATCCATTCTATGGAATTTGCCTCCTCAAATACTTTCTGGGTCACCCTGTTTAATGCTTTAATGTTAAGTCTATACTGGCAGCAGCTGAGCACCAGCCTTCCACTGCCTACCCCCTGCCCCATCCCACATTCTCCTTCCATGAGCCTCCTCACCCCTGAGCCTAGTGCTGTCTCCCAACAAGCTTCTCCAGGTCGCCTCTGCCCTTTCAAATCGCGTCTCCCTTTTGCAAAAGATCTATCTCCCTATTTCCTATCGCCTATCTTTTATTGTGCTCTTTATATTTTAGGTTTCTCATGTAAGAGAAACCATTCAGTATGTAAGCTTGTATGTCTGACTATTTTACTTAGCCAAATTTCCTACAAATGACTGAATATCCTTAATGGCAGAGTTGTATATAAATACCACATTCTCTTTATCTGTTGATGGATATATAGGCCACATCTATAATTTAGCTATTATGAATTGAGAGGAATGTAATCATTACTGTAAACATGTACTTAAAAAAAAAAAAAAAAAGCAAAACTTCTCCCCAAGGTTGGAAAGAGACTTCACCTTAATACCTCCATTGCTTAGGCTAAGGCCAGACTATGGCTTTTCACAAAACTTTACTAATAATACAACACAACTACAATGATGAAAAGAAAAAAGTGTATCTTGGATATCAGTGCTCCTTGAGTCTATCCCTGTTCCTCCACATTCCTCTTTAGCCTCTTACCCCCTCCAGCTGGAGTGTCCCTCACTGTGTCCCCTTATCCCAGGGCCCAGAGGAGGGTCTGACATGCAGCCCTATGTGAAGGTGTTCTTTAATATGATGTCAAATCACTGCATTTAATAGCCCTAAGCATTTGCATTATAAAAAGATTAAAATGTATACATTTTTCACCAACTATCTTGTCCCAAAGATGAGCTTTTCCTATATCTTATAACATCAGTAAATTTAAAAACTGCTTTTAGATAATCAAAAAGTTCCAGGCATATTGTAATTCCATCCTACAGGAGCCTGTTGCCTTTGTAAGCCCTGGAGTTCAGTAAGATGGATCCTTGGCTAGTGTCTCCATAAAGGAAAGAAGAGAAAGTAGACAGATCGAAAGGAAGCCTTGAAAGTTGAGAAGGAAGGCATTTCCAGGAAGCAGTGACAGAAAGCTGGACATGAGGGTGCACGCCTGTAATCCCAGCACTCTGAGAGGTTAAAGCAGGAAGATCGCAAGTTGGAACCCAGACTGGGCAATTTAGGGACTCAGCGAGACCCTGTCCCAAAAAATAAAAGGGCTGGAAATGTACCTCAGTATGAAAGCCCCTGGGTTCAATACCCAGTACTTTAAGTTTAAAAGAAAAAATGAGAAGCGATGGTAATAAACAAATTCAGTAAAGATAATTGGATTTAGTTCCTAGTAATTCATTAATGACCTTTAAGGAGGCCGTACCACTAAAATAGTGAATAAAGGTTAATACTGGCTGCGGTATGAGTTATATAACTTATGTATTTCTTTTTAAATGTATGAGCTATTTATTAAATTCTTTTACACCATCTCCAAACTTTCTCAAAATTTGGTTTTCTCAACTTTGCTTTGTGCTGTGGAGACTGAGACTATATGAACACATTTCTTCCTGACCTGCTGATGTAGTAACAGGCCACACCAATAGGAGGTGCTAGAGGGACACTGCAAGGGTGGTGGAGGAAGACCTGTTCCTTCCTGTTTCCTGTATACTCTCCTGAGGTTTTTTTTGCCTGTTTGCTGAGCATCACCTGAGTGCATATATATATTTTTTCCTTTTTACCCTGACAGCTCCTTCCTGTGGCAGCAGGTGAATCCAGCTTTTGCAAATCTAGCCTGTGTTTTCTCTTTCCCAACAATGCCATGTACCAGGAAGGAGAACACTCTTGTGAGTGGATTCTGAAGATATTAGAGAAAGGAGAATTTAACGTCACACTTATTTGAGCTGAATTGATTGATGTAAGTTCACTTGTCGAGATTCTGCATTAAATATTTTGGCTTTTATAGATGCAAGTGGCTCTAATAGGCAACTTTATCTTAAATTTATTTTTCTCCCATTGCTCCATTTGGCCAGGGTTTTTTTAAAATCTGTTTTGTTGTTTTGTTTGTATTCCCAGCAAAACTGAGTTGACACTCAATAAATACTGGTTAAGGGAATAAATGAACACTGTGCTAAAAGTAAATTAAAAGTCCAGACTTCACCTAGTTTGCCATGGGAAGCCAGTGTCCTACACAGGCCCTGTAGGCTGAGGCAGAAGGATTGCACGTTGGAGCCGAGCCTGGGCAACACAGTGAGACCTTGTCTCAAAACTTAAAAAGGTTGGGAACACCCCTGGGTTCCATCCCCAATACTGCCCAAAATTAGGGAGGAAAATCATCTCTTTCCCCTCCCTAAGACGACCTTGTCAACTTGGTCTTTGAAAGATCACCAGTGTTATAACATTCACCCGGCTGGTCGAAACTTGGGCTCTCCAGTGGCCTCTGTTTAATGAGGCTGCGATGCTGGTGCTTCCCTGGCGTGGTGAAGAGAAAGGAGTCGAGGCCAGATCCAGACCAAGCAGGACCACATTTCTAGCAGCAGCAGAGCCAGCAAAGATTACAGGACCCAGGCCCTGGGGTGGACTCAGTCTTAGACAGGTTGTCCACGGCAATAGAGAGACAGGCAGTGTCCATGGTGCTGGGGGCAGTAGGGGGGAGACTTGGTGGAAATGTAGGACTGTTTTTGCCAATGAAACAGCAAGCTCAGCTCTCAGCTGAGTGTGACGGTAAAAGAGGAGACTTGGGAGACCTAAGAGAAGAGAGAAGGCGGCCATCTATGTGTCATAAGGTGCCCAGGCAGCACTAGGAGCCCGCTGAGGTCAGTGGTCAGGAAATTAGAGCACAGAGAATTTCATCTTTGATCAGATTCTCACATTGTATCTCAAATTCGTTTCATTTTTATAGTTTCTCTGAATTTTATTTTACATAAATACGGAAAAGCCTGAAACCATTGCCAAGTTCACCTCCACGTTCCATTGTAAGGACAGGAAAATAATTTGTCCTCCAGTCCAACTTTTAAAAACATAATTACCTTCTCTCTGCATAGTTCCACAGGGAAAAAAAAAATGTGGCCCTCTGTGCTTTGCCTCCTCCATTTAACTTCTCAGTAGGAATTCTTCAGAAAGGTTGATGAGCATGCTGAAAAGATCCGTTGGCTGAGAGTCAAAGGACGATGGTTAGCCTTTCCCCTACCCCGACTAAGCCTTCTGAGCTGTCTCCCAGGTTCACCCTCAACGACTCACCATTTTATCCCTCCACATGGCTCGTATTTTGACATTAAAGTATCTATCAAAGCTAAGAACTGGGCCAGTCATTCAAGTACATATGGAAATATTAGTGCACTGGTTTAAACATTTTATAAGTCACAAGTGCCCTAACTTGTATAAAATGCTAGCATTTTTGGTAGATTTTTTTTTTTCACAAAAAGTTGTCCCTGAAAAAATATGCCAGTGATATTTTAGCACAGAGCTGGATTGTTCTGGCCCAAAGAACAAAGAATTTTTCTGGCAGCGTTTGGGGTGCTCTGTACCTTTCACCCTCTTCGGGTAGAGTAGATGTCATCGGCCCAGAGCCCACCAGCCCTAGAAACAATCCGTACACTCAAGGAATTTGCCCTGCTTTCTGGGTGGAAGTTGTCTGTCATTGCCACCCAGTGTTGGCATTTTCCTCTGGTCTCCATGAACAGGAAGGACCCCTGACCCTCTTCCCCTACCCAGTTCACCAGTTTATCAGAAGGGGTGGAAAAATAGGGGGTGCAGGTATGCTCCTCTGCACACTGGGCTCCACCCCCCAGCCTCCTGGATATCACACTTCATTCAAGGTTTTCTTTTTTGCTTCCTTTTATTGCTGCTTCATTCCTTTACCGTGGACTTAACTAGTCAGCCCCAGTAGACCAGAGATGAATTCCATTGGGAAACACACTGGGGAAGAAGGTGAAAGAATTTTGGCAAAATCACAAAATGGGAATAATAATACACCAATTGGGATGGAATACTCATCCATCTCACATGGGGGTGCTGGGAGAATTAATTAATGTTTGTGAAAGGCTTTGAGTTCCTTGGGGAGACTGTGCCACCGGAGTGCTGAGCATTATTGTGAAGGGATTATGTGCACAAATACAATACCAGGAGCCAGGATATTACTAAAAATAAAGCAGAACTTTCTGTGAGGAAGGTAAGGAAGGAAATGGCTCACTGAAAAAAGCTTAAATGTCTTTTAATACAAATGCTTAGGCTACCGGGTAATGGAACAGCCAATCTGAGATTCCATTGTGAGTAAAGGATTATGTTTTCTCGGCATTGTCAAGGTGCTGTGGAACAAAACAAAATGACGCCTTCCCAAAAGAAGGTTATAGTCTTTAAAAAAGAGATTAAGAGGATGTTTGGCTATTGCCCTGTGTAGTCCGTCCGCAAGGAAAAAGGCAACAGTGAAGCAAATGTTTGTTTGCATCTAGGGGAAAGGGCTTTAAAAATGGGAAGAAAGGGAACTGTTCCAAATTCAAATCACTCTTGATGGTTCCAAATATATCCAGTAGTGACGAGTATGGAGTGCTAGAAATCTAAATTCATTTTTCATTTGCTTCTCTCTCAAACAAGTACTTCAAATCCTACTTTTGAAATAGCAGAAGAAATATGTTGTTTATGAGTTTATAGGGAAAGATCACATTTACTTTACAGACAAACCAGAACAAACAAGCAAACTCTACACTGCCCGCATTATAAATACAGTAATACATGCTGCATTCATGCAGCGGATTCTATAGTGCTTTGGAAGTTCTCATTAGGCATTCAGTTAACAAAATTTACAGCCAAAACAGGAATGAAATCCTTTCCTCCTTTCCTAGGCCTTTCCTTTTCCTTCACCCCCTTATTTTGTAACAAGGCCTCTGGAGTTGAAGCAGATTAGCAAACAAATAAATCCTTTAATGTCATGGAATACTTTCTCCAGCATAAATGGGATTAATCTGCCAACCCAGCAAATTCTACATTTCAAATACTTTGGCTGTATAATAAGCCATTTCTTCCAATCCCCTCATTTATGGAACAAAGGTCATTTTATTTTGATGTTTGCACTGATTAGACTTTCTTCCACCATTATTCTTTCCTGTCCCGTCTCTGACTCACTCAATTTTCTACCTTTGAAAATGTCCCTTACACAGCCTTTAGAAAAGCATCAAAGAGCACAAATAATAACTGGTGGTTCACAGAGAAGCCGGAAGAGCGACAGAACATGGAAGATCCATCTCTAGAGCCCCGCTGAGGCTGGTAGAGGAGGCGGCTTCAGACCAGCAATGGTCCGACAGCTCTGGGTGTGAGAACCCAACATCATGGGCAAACATGGCTATAGCAGAGCCACCGACACTTGCTTACCCCAAACCTTACTACACAGAAATAATGAGTTCTATAGATCCCACTTATTCATTTTGAGAATTAAAAATGAATTTTGTATGGACAGAGAAAGGGGGCAGTTTGTCTCTGCTGTTAGAATTAGAGCATCTCCAAGCACCATTTCGTCTGGCGACTTGCCCAAAAGCATGCAGTAAGAGAGGGCAGCTGACAACCACCAGGTCTTCTTCCTGCCGGAGCCATGCTCTTCCTACCAAACCACACTTCTCTCCAGAAAGTAACATAAGACACTTAACTATTCTATCCTCTTGAGTGTGACCAAAACAAAATGCTTCATTTTAAGAAGTAGGTCCTCAGGTTGCTGTGGATGAAGTTCTGAGAGCCACTAAAGCTGGAAGATCCCTGCAGCTGCAAGCCCAAGCAGTCCTGAGAGATTCCTTCCCCAAATCCAAAATTTCCACCAGGCCTTTATGCCGAAATAGTAGAAACAATGGGGTACAGAAGAATGAGAATGTCTTAATGTTTTTCTTTCAAAACAGTGAAGTAGCAAAACAAATGAGCTGCTGCAATATGTGACAAGGTGGGTGACTCAGCAATATGATATTGTGTCTGTCAAGTTTCTAGCACTGTTACAAAACACCTGAGAAAAACAAAGAGGAAAATTTTATTTGGCTCATGGTTTCAGTGCACAGTCAGTGGCTCCATTGTGATAGGCTTCTGGTGAGGCAGAAACATCGTGAACTTCCCACTAGGTAGAAGCTGCGAATTCACAACCCAGTGATGACACAATTTTATATATCAAGGATCATAATTAAGCCAATCAACACACAAATTAAAAATATAAATTATAATTGTATTACTTTTCTAGGGCTGCCATAACAAAGTATATTAACTCCATGGCTTAAAACGAGAAATTAATTGTCTCACAATTATGGAGCTGGAGTCCAAAATTAAGGTATCCATTGGGTTGGTTCCTTCTGGGGACTCTGAGGGAACGATCTTTTCCAGGTCCAGGCCCATCTCCTTAGCTTGTGGATGTCCATTCTCCTCTCTGTGAATTCATGTCCAAATTTCCTTTTTTTGTAAGACACTAGACACATTGGACTAGGGCCCATCCTCGTACCTCCATTTTAATTTGATGAGCTCTACAAAGACTTTTTCTCTATATAAGGTCATTTTCTCTGGTACTGTGGGGCAGGACCTTTTTTGGGGGGTGCAATAACAACAGCATACAATACTTGACTGTTAAGATCCATAGCAATGGAAATAAGCAGCAGCAGTTCTTTTCGTTGTTTTTTCATTTTGGCATTGCTGGCTTAAATGCTATGAACGAAAGCATAGAAAGTAGTTGGAAAACTCCAAAATGTTTAAAGGAAGAGACAGAGAGAGAGGAGAATCTTATTCTCTGAAAGTCTTTTATTTGATAATATTGTTTACAGATTTTTAAGCCAACTTTGATTCCTTCTCCTTCTGAAAGCAGCTACTAAGTCCTAACTGTCCTTTGTATCATTCAATATCCAACAATGTTGAAATGTGTCAGATTATAGTTCTTTAAAGTTAAATATCCAAGGCTGTTCATGACAGCATTGCACTAGCAAATTATAACCATAATATTAGAAACATCCTAAATACGTATCCAGAAGAGAGTAGTTAAATAAATTGTAATATATCCGAGCTGTACAAGCATTTGAAAAAGAATGAAGCAGAATTATATCATAGCACACAGGCATCCACGGAGCATTGGCTATGTGCAAGTCCAGTGCTAAGAGCGCCTGCACAGATTGCACGATTTCTTTTCAACAAGGTAGGATATTAGTCCACATGCAACTGAGGAAAGTAGAATTTAAGGAACTTGAAAAGTGAAGGAATTTGCCCAAGATCACACAACTAGTAAAGCAGCAGGGCTAGGACTCAAACCAAGGAAGTGTATGAGTAAGAGAAACTTCTTGAGAACTATGTACCAAGGTATGAACACGATTATTACTCTAAAGTTGTGGGGTTACAGATGTTTGCTTTCTTTTTTAAAAACACTAAGTTCTTGTCCTGCCAGCTCATCTCTTCCTTCTGTGCCCTTTACCCTCAGTTAGGTCCAGATTTCCTGTCTCAGACTTGCTTCACACACTGGTCTCTGGTGTCCGGTTCAGCTCTCGATGTCTTGCACAACATGGGATCTGTCCCTCACCGCTAGCGATCCTGACCTTCCAAAAGAGTGGAACTCCTCAGGCTGGAATGACCCAGCCACATCTAATAATCCAAACCACCTTCCTCTGGGGCTCAGCACAACCACCTCTGCTCCAGGAAGCCTCACCTTTTCCCTGCCCCCAAGTACCCCACATTTCTGGTACCCTGTGTCTTCACACAGGCTGTGCCTCCACCCAGAAGTTCCTTCTCTGCCCATCTCACCCTTCCACGGGCAGCCCCGCACTGCCACTCCAAGAAACTGCCCCTCACTCTGCCAGCCTGCGGCTCCTGCTCCTCTCAGTGACCTCCTACGTCACCTACACTCTCATCCTGGCACACAATATATAGGTCTTGAGTGTGCTTTTTTTCTTGTTGTAGCAGCTCCCTGAAGGCAGGGAACATCTATTTTCCTGGTTTAAAACTGTGTACCCCTCAGCACTATGCACAAAATAATAGGAAGTTTACATGAAGTATAAATGTTGCTTTCAGGACATAGGTAAGTTATACAACAAATCTCAACCTAAACTGGGATGGATTGACTTGTCTGGTTTTCTGTTTTTTTGAGACAGGGTCTCACTATGTAGTCCAGGCTGACCTTGAACTCACTATGTAGCCCAGGCTGGTCTCAAACTTGATCCTCCTGCTCCTGCCTCTCAAGTGCTGGAATTATAGGTGCACTCCACTACAGCCAGCTTCGAGTGAGTTTTATGCTGTAATGATCCACAGCTATTCTGCTTCTGCAGTCTTGTGAGCTTTTTGGCTCATCTCTAGAAGTTCCCACCTCTGGGTTCAGCCCTACTCCATCGCTTGACTAGAGATGACAGAGGAGACCTGGGTTAGTGGCACAAACCAGTTTCAGCATGTTGACCTTGTAGTCTAGCTCTCTCCTGTAACCGAGTCTCCTCCTCTTTTCAAAAGACACATTCCCTGCTAGTTACCACAGACCCCCAATAACTGGCTTTCCCATCCTTAAACTGACCTCTTTGCAAGGAAGAGGCCACGTACCCGCTGCCAGATTCTGTAGGCCACCATCTGCTTGATGTGATTTGGAGCTCGTTTTGAACTTCAGTTGGTGCTATATGAACTCCATGTAATCTTTCCTTACTGGGATTTATCTCCTGGTTTCGTACCTACTTTGGAATTCATGGCAGAGAATCACTGAAATCTCAAGTAACGTATTGTTGTCCTACCCCCTTCTGCAGCATTTGAATCTTGTCCTTCTCTGAAACTTTGCCCAGAAAACCAACCTGATGGCCCAGGGCCAGCCCCCGGGAACCCCAGCTCTTCTCTGGGACTCACAGCTGGAAACAAGAGCAGTATTTCAGTTAGACTTCAGAGAACACAGAACCACAAGCAGTTTTTGAAGAGTGGAAAAGAGTTTGAAGGAAGACAGATAAAAGAAATCTTCCCAGGAGAGAATGAGACAGCTGTCAGATGGGCAAAGCTTTGCTCTCTGAGGTCCTCGACCTTCCCAGAGAGAGCAGCTCCCAGAATGACAGTGGAAAGCTGGCTGGCAGCTGATTCCGATGAAGACGCTGTGCTGACTTGACTCAGTCTCCCAGCCAGTCCCTCAATGACACTTTCAGAATGGCACTACCTGTTGTTGATGAAGGGAGATTAGCTGACATCAACCAAGTGAAGATAACCAAGTCAACTGGGAAGGAGCCCACAGTGGGCCCTGGCTTTGAGTCTGCAGCACTAGGCCAGTGGCACCTCGTGCCTGGGCAGCCCAGGACTTGAATCTTGGACTTCTTGGCCTGCTCGACCTGTCCCAGCAGGTTGATAGAATGTAAGGAAACCCTCATCCAAATAAGAGAGACAAAAGTCACTACAGGTGCCAAACGTGCTCATGGCCCAAGACTGCAGATGTTCAGGCTGGAGGTCGCTGTGCCAAGGAGGAAACCCGCAGAGCTGCGGGGAGGAGGAGACGGGATTTTGAACCCACCTGGTTCTGGGTTCGAATCCTAGCTCTGCTCTCAACCACTCACGCAATTCCCAGCATATCACCAGCCTCTCAGCACAAAGTTCTTGTTCGAAAACGCAAAAGCCCTAACGTCTACTTATTAAGGTTGTGAAGGGTAAAACAACGTGGAACGCGTGTCAAGCGTGACCCTGGCCTGACCTTCATGAGGGCTCCTTGCCGCACCCTTCCTGCCCTGCGCCAGCACAGCCCGGCACCCTCAGCCCTCACACACGTCCTGTCGGCGTGGTTAACTGTGGCTGCTGTCTGCCTGTTCTTTTTCACAGGAATCATTCACGAGCATGCAGTCTAAGGCCATTTTTTGTTTTGTTTCGAATTTCCCTTTCTTGTGAATCATATTTCTGGATGAGGGGAGTACAGCTCTCATATTTCTGAACTTTCTGAAGCCTGTTTCAGACGCAGATCAGCACAGCCTGATGTTCTCTTTCCTCAGCTTGACCTAGGATGACACAGCACTTTTCCCTCTAGGTTCCTGGAAGTTACACGATAGTCGTCAAATTCTTTTTCATCAGAATTAAGCCAAGAATAAAAGTTCCCCTGCAGTTTCCTTTGCTTCTGGTGACAAAAGCATCCTGAGGATTGGTGAGGACTTGCTTCCCAGCTTTCTCTTAGCAGAATGAGGTCCAGTAAAATCTGGACATTTGAAGCTGGTCCCCAGCTTGCCTGTTTACTGTCTAGTATTGACAGAGCACCTTCCCACATCACCCTCAGACTAAAACTGCACTGGCCCCGTGAAGCAGGCAGTGTCAAATGTCTGTGATCTCAGCACTGAGGGAGGTAGGAGGGTCTCAAACGCAAGTCCCACCTGGCAATTTAGGGAGACCCCCCCCTCTCAAAATTAAAAGTAGAAAAGGCCAGGGATACAGCTCAGTGGTAGAGTGCCCCTAGGTTGCCCCAGTATCACAAAACAAAAACAATTTAAAAAACAAAATTCCTGCCCCATTAAACCCACTAAATGGTGGCACATGCCTGTAATCTCCAGCTACTTGGGAAGCTGGGACAGAAGGACGGCAACCTCAAGGCCAATCTGGACAATTTAGTGAAACCCTGTCTCAAATCAAGCAAGGGGTGGGGATGTAGCTCAGTGGTAGAGCACTTGCCCAGCCTGCAGGAGTCAATCCCCAGCACCACAAACAAACAAAAAACAGGCCCTCAAGGCACGGACTATTATTAGGCCCCATTTTACAGATAAGGAAACTGACCCACAAAGAGATTATGTAATTGGCCTGAAGCCACATGAGTTGCGAGCAGGAAAGCCAGGATTCTGCTTCCAGATCCTGTATTGTAACCACACCCTGAACTGCTTCTCTTGCTTTGGCTCTTGGGCAGTCCACTAACCTACCAGCTTCCTGACCTTGGGAACGTTGCTGACTCTTTGTCCCTCAGTTTCCTTATTTATAACAATGGGAATTCCAATATGAACATCACAGGAATTCTTATGAAAATGAGGTCACATATGGGAAGGCAGGTGGCTGCATCCCTCCTCGCATCCAGCTGCTGTCAGGAAGAGCAGCCTCCTGACACGTGGAGTGTCCCCATGGCCACACCTCCTTCACCCTCCAGATGCCCTGGTCTTCACCTGTCCACCCTGACGAAGTCAGAGTCCAGCTCCTGATCAAGGCATCGGCTTCATGAGGCAGCTTTCTTCCCCAGTGTTTGACTTGCTGGTGTTTCTGTCTAACTGGTGCAGATAGTGCACGAGTCACTTGGGGCAGAAGCCACTGCCTGAAGTTTCCCAAGTTCTCCCAGCACCCAATGTCAAATCTCAGGTACTCTCAGTACTTAATAAATAGTGGTAGAATGCTTACAGGGTAGAATGTTTGTCAAAAGGGATTAAGCTGGCCCATGCTGTGTGCAGCAGGAGATACTCCATCTCCATCCTCCCTGTGCAGGGAATGGGGTAGGCCGCTCAAGCAGAGTGGATTTTCTGAAAGGGTCTCTGCCTCCGGGCACAGTGGACCCATGAGAAGTTCCTGGAGTGAGGAGAGGAAACAGCAGTCAGAAACTGCTCCCTTCTTTGTACAGCTTCCAGCCTGGTGGCTGTGCAGCGCGTAAGGTTAAAGCCAAGGCAATGGCGTTTCCGCATCTGGGCCACTGTGCTAAACTCAGGAGTCCCCAGTAAGAGGCAAAGAGGCAGGACTGGTTTCCATCCTCCTAGGCGCTGTGCGGTGAGTGCGTGCATGCGTGTGTTGTGTGCGTGCTTTCACAGCTGGCTAGGGATTAGGACGTGCTGACACAGATGTTTTAATGGGTCTTTACAAGACAGTTAATGCATTCAGGAAACAGGCCATGCTGAGGGGGAGCAGCTGCCTGGACCAAGTACAGGCTGAGCTTAGCCAGGAATTGCTTGAAACAAGAGCACAAGGATGGTGGCTTTGGGCTGCACCAGCAGTTTTCATCCCCAGCCTTTCCAAGACTTTCATAGTTCTATTGCTAGAAGCAAGCAAATAAAAATTTAGTCCTAAAGTTGGTCTGCACCCGCTCAACCTGGAGATGGACTTGACTGGGAGTGTTGGCACTTTCCTATAATCCCAGCATTTGGGAGGCTGAGGCAGGAGGATCACCATGAGTTCAAGGCCGGCCTGGGCTACACAGTGAGTACAAATTCAGCCTGAACTACATAGCAAGATCCTGTCTGAGAACAAACAAACAAAAAACAAGTAGACTGGTGTCTTGGCTCTCTAGATATTTTGACTTGTATTTTAATGGTTTCAGAATTACAGAGAGTTGAATGCTGAGTTGCAACTTCCTCCAGGATTACTTCCTTTCTACTAAAAAGGTGACAGAAACAATATTCGTGTAGAACAAATGTCTGTGACATATATACTGCTCTATAAATATTCTGCAGTTTCACTAAATCGGATTTCAAAAAAGGCCGAGAGTTGTTCAGCTTATACTGTACACATGGAAATTTCCCTTTGTGGTTCCAGGAGTTTTCTTTGTTTTTCTTTGAATGTTCTTCTTTGGTTTCTCTTTTGATTGACATAGCCAAATGCTGGAATTGCTCACGGTGGGAAATGTGTCCTGTTTTTCTTTGTGTATTTATAGAAATTGAAATACACTTCACAATGAGCTCTATGCTCCTAATGAAAGGGAAATAGGACAGTTTAAACAATAACTGTTTAAACAGAATGTTCTGCTTTCTAATTTCATTTTAGCTCATTTTAGGCCCCAAAGCTGCCCAGACGTTTCCCACAGTGGAGTCAGCCATGGGTTGGGTTGGGATGGGTGAGGGGTGGGTTGGGGGGATAAGGGGCACATTCTCAGTTGGGGATCATTTGGTTTGGTAATTGGTGGAAGATAAAGAGGATTTTTCTGAATTATTTCTCCAGAAATTTAAACTTATACCTCTCCTCATGTGTTTACAGTGGCCCTGTTGTCCGTTCTGCAGAATGACTGTGTTTCACAATCTCCAGGCCACTGTTGCCCTGGGTTCTCTCTGCTGGGTGTCTCTGGGGGTTCAGCCTACAAAGAGCCTACAGATAAATGGAAGCTACTATCTTGCTCCCCTACAACGAGGCTTCTGCTGTTTCTGACCCTGTTCCCTGGTGATCCACAAAGCCCCACACTTTCTTTTGCTTCCCTCCCATGGAGCTCCCCTTTCCGTGATAGTCTCTGGGGGCCCCTGCTTGCCCACATCTGTCCTTGAATGAGAGATGTCATGAGAGACACTGAAAATGTATTAAAGAGTCATGTTTTCCAGTGTGACGGGTAAGCTCAATTGCATCAATTTGATATGGTTTAGGAGCCACACAGGGGATTAATGAAGCACACCTCTGGGTGTGTCTGGGTAGGTCACAATAGTATGAGTTTGGACTCTATATTTTGTCCCCTGCTCCTTCCTCTCTGGTGCTATTCCCTTGCTCTGCTTCCTGACTGCTGTGAACTAAGCAACTTTGATCCACAGTGATTTCCTGCCCTGGAACCAGCCAACCATGGACCAGATCCTCTAAGACTATGGGCTAAATCAAACGTCTCTTCCTTTAAGTTGTGGATGTCAGCTATTGGTTCCAACAATGAGAAAGTTGACTAATATAGAAAACTGGTACTGGAGAAATAGGGTCATTGCTGTGACTGTACCTGGTTCGTGGGAGGATTTTGGAAAGGTTTGGAGATGCTGGCTAGAGAAGCTCTAGAATGCTATAAGCAGAAATTGATAGGTAATTCAAAATGCTGATAGGAATGGGGACAGTAAAAGCCAGGCTCAAGAGGTTTCAGCTGGGAATAAGGACTCCACTGACTTTTGAACTAGATGCCATATGTGTTGGGTTTGGGCAGAAAATTTGACAATCTGCCCATGTGTGGAAGACTGAGGTCAAGGTTGGCAGATTAATTGGTCTGGTGGATAGAATTTCGAGAGCCCAACATTCAGGGTGTGGCCCAAGTAGTGCTAGCTGATTTTAGTCAGATGTATAATAAGAACAAGGTATAAAAAGTGGAGCAGAAAAATCGAAAAACTTAAATTTTGGCCTAAAAGGAACCACATGTAAAGTTGGAGCCAAAGGAGATATGGCTGATGAAAAAATTAATGCCGTTAAAAAGATATCAAGTACTTTGTTCAGAGACAAGAAGAAAGATGCTTTGAGGGCATCTCAGAAATCAGCAACACTCCACATATGAAAGGCTCAATGTGGCAAAAGCGTCAGTCTTTCATTTGAGAAGAGAGTCCCTGAAAATCCTGCTCAAGAAGACCTCCTAAGAAATTGGTTTCCCAGGATTCATTTCACTGTGCTCATCTAGATACTCAGAACCACTGTAGCCATGATCCAAGGGGAACATGGCTATTCTTCGCACTGACAGCAGACCTTGTATCATCCATATAATACTGATTTTACCAGCATACAGAATGCAAGAGTTGCGGGACAGGAAGGCTTCCACCCAGATCTGAAATAAAGGTCTGAGAGACCAGGAAAGAAACCCCTGAGAAAGCTTTGTGTGAAGCTGTGGGAATGAAACCAAAGGTGGAGTGGAGGTCCCAGGAAATTGGAAAAGCCAAGAATGTGGAATGTTTGCTGAGGAAAACTATAGGCCAGTGATGGAGGATACTTTAGAGCTTTCACTGATACAAACAGCCCACTGTGGCACGTGTGTCATAGGTGTGCTACCATTGCAACACGCCACAAATCGAGCCAGTTCAGAAAGAGGCCACATGGGCTTAGAGGTGAGACTGCCCAAGCCCTCTGGGCCTCACATTTTATCGCTGTGTGCCTACGATGCCTGACAGGGAACTGTAAGACTTAATGTTTCTCCTACTGGATTTTGGTCTTGCTTTGGTCTCATTCTTCTCTATCCTCATACAATTCCTGTTTGGAACAGGAATGTTTAACCTATGCCATTACAACTTGGTATTATAGATCCTGGTTTTTTGTTTGTTTATTTTTGTTTTTACAGGGCTTCACAGGTAAGAGTTTGCTTTGGCTACCAGAAAAGGCTATAATTTGGGGACTTTTGAAAAATGTTGGCACTGTTGAGACTTTGGGAAAGGGATTATTGCGTTTTTAGTTGTGTGCAAGATAGTCATATTAGGCAGAATTGTGCTCTTGTGTTTATTTGGGGATTAAGTATTGTTTAAGGAGACGTGTTTGGGTGTCAAGTTGGCAACAAGTGGGATGTGACAGTTAAGCCTGATTGCGCCGACTCGATTGGCTTAGGAGTTCCCCAGGAGATTGTTGGAGCACGCTTCTGGGTGTGTCTGGGTGGGTTGTGTAGGCATACCTCAGGGTCTATGTCTGCTCTCTGGCCCCTTTCTCTCTCTGGTGCTGCGCTCCCTTTCTGCTTCCCTACCACCATGAGCTAAACAGCTTTGCTCTGCCACACCTTCTGCCATGATGTTTCTGCCTTGGAGAGAGCTGACAATGGACTGACTCCCCTGAAATCACAAGCTAAATTAAACCTCTTATCCTTTAAATTGTGCCAAGTATGCACCTCAGCAACAGAAAATCTGAGTATCTACTTTGGGATATATGTTCTAAGAAACACTTCCCAGCAAAAGGAATTTCTGGTCAAATCAGTTTGGGAAAGGCATCATAAAACATCTCATACTTGGATAGTCCACTAGCCTGATTAGTAAGACTGAGAGAAGTCCTGTGCTTAGAAAATAACCAACCAACCACAAAACAGCAAAAAGAAACACAATTGAACGTTCTCTGAGGATTTCTCAGGTGATGTATACTCATCTGGGTCATAGCACTGGAGTCCCTGAACAGACTTGGGAACTGCTGTCCTCAAGCATCTGGGTCACCTTCCAGGTTTAAGGAAGTCATAGCCATTTAACAGAACCGTTCATCAGGCTCCAGGGAGATATATACCTAAAATAGATGCCATCTAGAAATCAGGTGGGATTACTACTCTTCAAACTCCATTATGCAGAGACCATTTGGCTGGTTACATGAGAAAAGGCAGCTTCTACAATGACCCAAATCTAGGTGGTGAGATTGAAAAATAAAACTAGAAATGGTTTAGAATGAGACCAACTGACCCCAGAATGATTTGTTAAGGAAATAAAACCTGGATCTTGTCCTTGGTTGCATTCATGTAAAGAAACTTGACTTGGTCAGTGTCCTCAGAGGTGATCAAGCTTAAAAAACTGACTCCCTTTAAGAAATCTCACAAAAGATCGTTGTATAAACCATAATGCTGATGTTTGCTATTTAGAAAGAATAGCGATGCAATGCGGTCATATTATTTGGTCAGTACACTCTCTTCCTATGGGAAAGCTGCACAGGAAGCCAGAAATTATAATCTTTGTGAGCAAGAAGTCTGCACAAGGGAAGTCCACTGGATAGTGGTGTTCATAAAAGGTGTAGACTTGCCAAACAGAAGCATTATTGTACTGGTGATCTTCACATACTTCTCCCTGGGCCTGCATGGAACATTCCTCCTATGTGAGACCCTCTTTCACTGAAACTCTGGGACTACTCCTACTGGGAAACGAGGAAAGAAAGTTCGGAGCAGTTCCAGGCCTGATCTCATGCTCTGCTTCTCTGGATTGTCTTGATGTGATGTTTCCAGGCTCCACATGTGTGCCTGCTGCAGGTGGTTGGTCACAGCCACCCTGTCACTCCCAGAGAGTGCTTCCACATCCAGACCTCCTCATGCCACTGTGTCACGACCACGCAGGCCCTTTGACAGAGGCATGGCAGAGATGGGAGAATGTAACGATAATACCCCTTATACATTCACCACTCATGAACTTACCTATACAAATATTTTTCTCCAGTCTTTTCTGCCTCTTGGGTCATTTCAAAGCAACGCAAATCAAAAACACAACAAAAACGTGCTTACCAAACTCCTATTACATCTAAAGCAGCACTGAGCACTGTGGAGGAACTGAAAGCAGAAAAAAAAAAATCCAAGAATCCTGACTCCTATTTCAGGGCTTTGTCCATTCACTGACCTTAACCGATACACATGGTCCCCAATTTATAAGGATTCGACTTATGATTTTTCAGCTTTACCAGGTACAAAACTGAGATGCATTCAGAGGAGATTGCATTTAAAATTTTTAGTTTGGATTTTTTTCCTGGGCTGGTACTGTGCAATACGGCACCGTCATGTGGTGTTGGCCAGCGGCAGTGCCCAGGCAGCCAGGCAATCGCCGGGAGGAAAAAACCTCCGGAACACTGTGCTGCCAACATCTTTTAGATACAGATGTTCAATAAATCACACGAGATAGTCAACACTTTATTATAACATAGGCTTATAATGCCTTTTGGTAGGTGAGGGGCATTAAATGCACTTTCCTCTTACAATGCATGTGTTGGAATACAACTCATCATAAGTCAAGGAGTTCCTGTAGTTTCCCAAACAATTCCAAGTGCCTATAAAACCATGTGCACTATAAAATCGAAACCACATCCTCCCGTCTGTATCATTCCACCTCTCTGCACTTTCACTATTCCAGCCTTGTGTTTCTTCCCGGCATTAGAGCTAGATGTTTCAAACCTGAACTTCTCTAACCACCCTATCAAGATAGAGGCCCCACCATGCTGTGCCTTACTTTATTTTTGGAAGCACTTGTCATTCTCTGAAGTTAGTTTACCTATTTGTTCATTATCTAGTTGTTTCTGTCTTTCCCATATGGAAAGAGGAAGCTCTGTGGAGGTAAGAAGCTCGGTTCTCATGTTCATGACAGTGGGACTGTGTCTCGAGTCCCTACAGCAGCCTTGCTCCAATAGTCTGGAAGCCCATCCCAGCCCCCACCTTGCTGAAGGGTGAACGTGGCATGAGCCATTCCTGATGGTGCATTCTTTCCCCAGATGCGGTGTACTCAGTTGTTGGAGTACAGTCAGCCCTTGGTTTCTGTGGGCCCCACACTTGCAGATTCAACAAATCACACATCAGATATGTTCCAAAAAGCAAAACTTGAATTTGCCACATGCCAAGCACTGGACTAAATCCACACAGATGAAGTGACACACGGGCCCACCCTGCTCCAGCCTCCCGCCCCTCCCAGACCCGCAGTGTCTCTCCAGCTTCTGTCTGGGTGTTGTTTACCTCGTGTCTCCCTCGTGTACCACATAGTGAGGCCTACAATGCTTGTGCCTGTATGAAATGTGTAGGCTTTTTTCTTGTCATTATTCCCTGACCAATACAACGTAACAAGTGTTTACATATGATTGACATTATAGTAGGTACTGCAGGTAGGTACTACATCACTTTATATGAGGGACAGTAGTATCCATGGATGTGGGGATCCACAGGGGTCCTGGGACAAATCCCTTGCACATACCAAAGGATGGCTTTGTTCTTCAGGTGCCATAGTGCCCTTCAGGCACAGAATAATTTTTCTATGCTGTCCTTAAAGTATCACCGCGATATTCTAGGTGTAGAACTTAAGCAGAATACAAGGGAATCATTTCTTTCCCTTTCTATCCATGCTGGAGCCCCAAATTAGTGAGCTTTGATGGGAGAAGGTGGAGGAATGAGTTGACCGGCTGCCCCAACTTCACCCCTAGGGTCATCTCCATTGGCCTGGGCTGCTGCTCAGGGGTTCACTGCTTAACAAGTGGCTCTGTCACGTCCTGCCCCAGAGCCCTGACCTACAGCACTGGCCAACATGGTGGTGTAAATCCTGCCCTGTGACTGACTTCAGGCTACCAAGGTGAGGTCACCGGCCAGGGATCTGGGGAGCTACGAGCAGTCACAAAGCCAGCTCCAGTGCACACGGGCCCTTTATTCCCAGGCAGGCACATGGTCCCTACTATCACTGAGAAGCATCGCCCACGACAGTGGAGGCATCTGCTTGGTACAAACCCTCTGCATTTGCCCATAAAACCAGGGTTCTATAAAAACCAGACATAAAGGAAAGAGGAAGAGAAGGAAGGTGTGTCTAAAATCGCTGACCAAAATCAATGGGACAAAGAGAAGCTGTTCTTTTGTTATTCTCTTATGTCACTCCATTCATTTTCTCCCTCCTATTCTCACAACAGGTGGTATGACTTAGACATAATTCAGCTCTGTGCCCTTCGATGAGTAGGAAGCGCCCCACACATAAGGCTGATGTGCTGCCATCCAAGTGCCAGCACTGTTGTTTTGTTTGTTTAGACAATATGCTTCCGAACTGTAATTCATTCACTGTGTTTTTATTTGGGTCAGTGGGAAAGGACTGGCAATTAGTTATTCTGGCAAAAGTTCAGTTATGCCTGAAAAAGGAACACAGACTTAACATGTTATATAATCACTCCTAACCACCTCTGGGAAGTTCTCCAAGCTCTGCGTGTCAGGCTCCATTGTGCTTGCCTGGACATAACCTCTAAGAGAATTTCTATTTTATGAAACAGGGTGGGGAACCGCCGAGAGACAGTTAGAGGTGAGGTTAATTGCAAGGTTGACTTGCTATGTGGGAGCAAAAGGAAGCGCTTATCTTATCCTGAAACTCGTGCCACGTTCACCCTTGAGCAAGGCGGGGGTGGGGATGGGGTGCCAGACCATTGGACTCTAGGCTGTAGAATAATTTTGCTTCAGAATCTAATTATGTCTGAGAGTGCATTTTTGTTTGCAGGTGGTAAACTTTTAATTGAAGTAGAACACATACACAGAAAAGTGCCCAAGTCTTCAGTGTCCTACCAGATGCATTATCACGGAGCAGATGTACTCACCCAACCACGTCCAGGTAAAGACATGGATGTTCTGGGCTGGGGCTGCCACAGCCCAGTCCAGGCACAACCTCCCCACCTTCCCCAAGCTGGCCACTAACTCCATGGAAGAGTTTTCATTGCCCTTGTCCAATTTTAAATCAAAGCTCTGATCTTTTTCGTAATTGTCCAGAAGTGCTCTAATTCATGTTTTTAAAATAGAGATTGGGAATAGTGGAGCACATATATGGTTTGGGATGTTACTGACTCAGACGCAGATGTGGAAATCAGTGTGGATCAGAGCCTCCTCTAGGGCATGCAGGAGTCTGGGCATATTTTTTTTCTTTTTTGCCAGGTCCCTGTCTATATAAACAATCTGATGTTAAAAAGAAAAAAAAATGTACTGCAATGTTCATGGTGACTTGCAAGCAGATTTATCATAGAGATTTACAATAACAGAGAAGAAGTACTTAAGTGCTTGTTTATGCCCAGTCAGTGCACCTGGAAATTCTTAGTGTCCAGGCACCCTCTCTTCAGGTCCAGAAATCTCTCTTCCTGCTCTTTATTGTCAACTGCCCTATTTCTGGCTTATTCCACACTTCCCACAAGAAAAGGGTGCAATGGTGGTGTTGTTCACAATACACCATGGCTTTTGAATCATGAAACAACATAACTGTTTTGGCACATTCCTAATCTTGTGCATTCAATTCTAGCTGAGTTATTACTTGTGATGCTATGTCATCTCCTGGGCCATCCAAGAATACTGGCTTCCAATAGTGTTTTCAGCATTACTGTGTCTTGTTTGTGATGTCCATGAACGCAGGAAATTGTGAAAATTTTTTTTTCTGGTTATACTACATTTGCCATTGGGAATTTTACAGCCTTCACGGAGACTAGCGTATCTTCCAACTGTGCTTTTCTTGACCTCTTTGAAGCCATGTTCACTGTGTCCATAGAATGAGACTGATTTCAGAGCTAACCTCACCCCGCCTTCTATTCAAGCTTACCAGTAGGGAGGATATGTGAAGCACCAGGAGCAGAGAGAAGGGTCCCAACCTCAAGGTCATTTCTGTCCCTCATCTGGAACAGCTGAAGACCCACCCAGAGGAGCACAATGTCATCACACTACTAAGAGGCAAGAGAAGACTCCAAGTGTCGGGTGTACTTGGCAAGGGTATTGAGAGTCCTTGGATGGGATGGCTGTTGCCGCCCCTGTAGGAGCACCCAGCAGATGGAAGAGGGTGGAGACTGCCCTGGGCACTAGCAGTACCTTCGCGTGCTACAGATTAGAGGCCACTCTGCAGGCAAAGCATGGTGGGCGAGAGCAACACACACGTTCATGCCCTGGTGTAGCAGAGGACCTCAGTAGCCCAGAGTCCTGAATTGATGCCGTGTCTGACATGACAGTTACCTCAAACCAGTGCATCAATGCCATTCTGGACCGCTCTCATACAATTCCCTAATAAAATGTCATACCCACCACATGTCCCGGAGTAATGCTGTGAATGAATGTGAGTCCCAAAACTCCTTAGGGCATCTGGTCAACCCCCACATCAACGCAGGGATCAGAGAGCACCCAGAGAAAAGGATGGACCATGTGGGTCCCAGTCAGCCTGGCCTCCCATCCTTGCTGGCTCTGCAGGCTCTGGCTGGTCCTAGGCACAGAGGGAGAGTCAGAAGTCTTCCGAGAAGGCGCTCCAAGTGCAGAACCCCCTGAGCTTTGGTGCCTGGCTCTCCTGGGTCTAAGGAGGTCTGGTGTCAGTGGGATTTCTGGGGCTTCACACATCAGCCTTCTTGTTCCCAGAGTCTTACCCTGCATACCTACTTCCTAAAAGATCTCCTGTGTCACCAAGAAAGAAAAAAAAGTGTGTGCTTGTGTTTTTTGTTTGTTTTTAGTTATTGTAGCAGTTCTCTATGTCTTCAGGTCAGTCTTTGCCATTTGCTACATGGGTGTTTTTGGGTCTGTTTTTAGCCAAAATAAGACTTAATTTCCTTCTTTATAAAAGCAAAGAACACTGGGCATAGAACGAACACTGAGTAAAACCCACAAGATGTCAGAGTTAATACGAGATAATACATGTCAAAATCTTTTATCAACTGGTAAGGACTATCCAAATATAAGTGTGTTTTTTATGAATTTGTGTTTTTTAAATGTTTGAGTAAAGTAACTGTCCAGTTGAGTTCTTTTGGTTCGCTCTTCTTGGAATCATAAGTTAGAATTGACACTGATTGTATGATTTGAAATTTATATCCCCAGTCCAAAGAGTACCAGGGCCCTTTCGTTTACTCCCCTTCACCCTTCTGAGACAGATCTTCGGCTCTGAGCCCCTGATGCTGGTCTGCCCCAAGCACCAATCCATGTATTATATTTGCCTTTAAGTAAAATAAACACAATATTCTTCCTACTTTTCTACCCATGATACATTCTCAAATCTATCAGTATTTACAGGACACATTTACCTACATATCTAGGCAGCTAAAACCAGGACACTCTCAGTGAGGATGCCCTAAGTTGAGCCTATGGCAGACGAGGGAGAACAAGGCGCACAGAGGGACAGAGCTTCAAGGGAGGGGTGACTGGCGGCCCTCACACGGCCACCAGTGAGCCCCCCTCGCCTGGTTTCACATGCTGGCCTCCTGGCTTGCTGCTCATGAATAGAACACAGAAACGGGAATGTCACTTCTGTGCTCAACCCCTTCATCGTAAGGCTGCTAGGGGGCTTTCATCGTCACAAGAACCGCGCTCTCTCTGGCTTGATGAAGCAGGCAGCCTCGCTGTAGCAGCCCACATGTCCAGGAACTGAGGAACCAACCTCGTTCCCTAGGTTACAAAATCCACCAACAGCCATATGGTCCCAGGGTGGCTCTTTCTGATGCTGCCCCAGCCCTGGCTGACACCCCAGTTACAGCCACATGGGAGACCCTCCACTAGAGAGCCAGCTGCAGGAACAGTGTGAAAACTGACATGTGTTAGTTCCAAAGACTAATTTGGTGGTGACTTGTTATGCAGCAGTAGATAATACAGAAAGCAGAAAAAAAAAAATCTAAAAATTAGTACATGTAAACTTTGAAGACAATCTCTTATTCAAGAAAATTTTATCTTCATTAACTTTAAAACTGCCCAGGTTGATTCTGTCCCAGTGGATATTGTTACAAATGCACCTACACAATTATGCCAGAAATTTATTTAAAAATATTCTAAGCTCCAAGAATACTGATTTCTTGATCAAATTTATCAGCACATCTAACATGAAATTACTGTGTAGCTTCTAAATGGATTCTCCTGCTCAACTCTACTTCTGCCAAAGAAAACACTATCTTGAATTCATCTTAGATGACCACTCACCTGTTCATCTCACAGGTGAGATTAAGTGGAGTCCCCAGAGGCCGAGTGACACCAAGCGCTACTGCCAGACAGAGGCAGGGACAGCACAAGATTCCCAGTCCCAGCTCTTCTTCCTATCACAGTCTCTCCTTTCTCTCTCTCAACTCCCACTTGTTGCCAGTTCTGCCAGGCCCAGGTTTGGGCACTGTCTTCCATTCTGCTGCCTCCTCCCAGCCGGGCTCGCTCTCTTCACACCTTGTCACTGCCCAAGCCTCACGGAGGGCCGGTGAGGCCTTCCCATCCATCCTGCATACCACCGTCGGCCTCACTCTCATCCTATGCCCAAAGCCTACCTACTTGCTTTCTAGATCAGACCCAAACTCCCTGCCTGGTTTCCACAACCAGCCCATCTTACACATCTCATCCCCCCTCTTCCAGCACACTTCCTCAGTGCCATGCCATGGCCCATGTCTCTCTTGTCCCTTACAATGACATGCTTCTCTCCCCACTCCATGCTTTCAAAAAATTCCTTAGGCTCTCCTCTCCCCTAATGCTTTTCCATCTCCCTTTCTCATTACTTTAAGAACAACTCCAGGCTGAGGGCAGTTGAGAACATCTGTTACCATAGCAACTCAGGAGGCTGAGGCAGGAGGATAACAAATTCAAAGCCAGTGTGGGAAATTTAGCAAGACCCTGTCACAAAATTAAAGGGAGGGGGTATTGTGGATATAGCTCAGTGGTAGAACTGCCCCTGAGTTTGATCCTCAAAACAAAACAAAACACTGTATTTTCTTTTCCTTGGCACCATCGTTACCTAACATACAACAGACCTTGGTTATTTATCCTGCTTATCCTCCTCCTCCAGAATGCCAGCTCCTTAATGGCAGGGAGTGTTGACCGCTCTGTTCACTGTGGTAGACCGAGGGTCTGAATAATACCTTTGCAATATTCCATAAATATTTGAATAAATGAGATTCCACTTGCTCTATGGAGTTCTCACTCACATTACTTCTTTTCCCTGAAAATATCTGTCTGTTCAGAACTTAATGAGGCTTCCACCATTTTGCGTGTCCCATTTCTGTCCCCCATGGGACAGTTGTGTTTGTGTGCATCTGACTCACCTCCTTCCTCACTTGTTCTAGATGTGTACGGGCCGCCCTGTCCCACTCACCTGGTCCCCAGACTACAGGTGCGGACCCAGGCTCAGGCTGGGAGCTAGGGTGCCTCATTCCCCTGGCACAGAGAGTGTTTGAGGGAAAAGACTCACGTGAGCAAAGTTGGAGACCTTCCTCAAGATCGTGATTAAGATTTCTCAAGTTTTTCCTTTAATTCAAAAAAAAAAAATTTTTTTTCCCAGCCACTTATGGTGGCATATGTCTGCAGTCCCAGCATTGAGGCAGGAGGATCTCAAGTTCAAGCCCAGCCTGGGCCACTTAGGGACTCAGTGACATCCTGTTTTTAAAAAATAAATAAAAAGGGGCTGAGGATAGAGCTCAGTGCAAAAGCCCTTCATTCAATTCCTAGTATCTCAAACAAAACAAAACAAAAAAATTCCCATTTTGCTTACGTCAGTTTGAGTCCAGTTTCTGTCACATGCGATATAAAGAATTTTTGTCTTTTATTCTCCTTACGTTTTTCAACATATAGGCCAATAGGCCACTTGGTTAACTATACACTTCTTCTATAGCTTAAACTAGAGGAAATTCAGTAAACACCTTTTCTTCTTTTAGTGCACATCATGAATTACTGCAGGAAAAGTATCTCTAATGCCTGACTATATGCATAATCTATAGAAGAAATGTAAGATAACAATGTCAGTAATGATGGAAGAAAGAAAGTATATACAAAAGGCTACTTTTTAAAAAAGTATACTGCAGACTGTGTTTCTTATGATTCTATTTCCCAGATGAAAGAATCTGAATTGGAAAGAAGTAAAGATCTAGTTCTATCATCATGACAGGGCCTAGTGGATTCCGGTTCAGCTTTACGTATGTGGGCTGTTATTCACCACCATAGTTGCATGTTTATCATCCACATAAACAGACGTGACAACCACTTCTCTCTCAGGCTTGTTTGAGGATTTGTCATTGATATAACATATAGGGTCCCCAGGAATCAGAATTTAAAACAAAAGCTCACGTGCTACCATGAATACAGGGGAGTGCATCTTGGGGAAGCAGGGAGGCCCGAAGGAAGGAGACAGGCCTCCCCAGTTCATCACCAGCTGTCACAGCTGGTTGCCTCTTCTCAGGTCTCTCTTCCCAAAGGTCTGCCCTGCAGCTCTCCCTCCATTCTGCCCGGGGGAGGAAGGAAGGAAGGAGACACGGCTGACTGCCTACCATTCCCGTGGTTAATTTGACCCACAGGGTGTCTGCTCCCTGCACTTTGAGGGTTCCAGACCTGGCCTCGCTGCAAGCTCATAATGGAGTTTGAGTGTGAGCCGTGAAAAATCTTCAGCACTCCCCATCTGCTTGTGCGCAGCCTGCAGCCCACTGGGTAGCCAGGCGAGCTGTTGCAAGCGTGTGTGCACCCAGAGATCTAGCAGAATCTCACCCTTCAGGGCGACAAGGAGCCTCAGAACAGGAAATGAAAGATCAGGCAATGTCAAGTGAGGTAGGGTGGGTCAGGTCCTTCAGGACTCCAAACAGCTGCCGCAGCCCGACCAGCTCACTGAGCAGGAGAACCACAATGACATAATCCCAACAGAAAGGCAGCAACGAGCTGTCCCCTGCGCAGAACAGGACACCTCTGCAAGAACATAGTGGGGCCTGGCCCTCTCGGCCATGAACAGAAACTCATGGCTAAGCAAATCCAGGGAACCTTCTATCACAGGCCCAGAACAGTGCCTTGGCCTAGTTTGGGGACCTGCACTGGACGATGTCCCATAATGGTAGTTTCCTTCCTCCCATAAGTGCTTGGACATGTGCTAGAATATCTGCAGCTCTCACAATGTTAAAATAAAAATTTTTTTTGAGACAGGGTCTCACTATGTAGTTCAGGCTGGCCTCAAATTCCTGTAGCCCAGGTGATCCTCCTGTCTCTAGAGTGCTGGGATTAGAAGTGTGTGCCACCATGCCAGGCTAAAATAAAATGTTTAGTCAATTTTTATTTAGTCAACGAGGACACTAGCTTTAATATTGAAAACACTTGAAACCCTATTAGGGAAATACTCTTAAACTCATAGGATAAAAATCCCTCAGTCTATAAACATGAATGTTATTATCATTACTCTCTTCGTTTTTCTTAATAGTAAACAAACCATCCATCTGGATAGCACACATATTATTGACCACACAACTGATGTTATAGTTTAGATATAGAATATCCACCAAAGGCTCACATGTTAAGGCTTGGTCCCCAGCTGGTGGCACTGCTGGAGTTGGTGGTGGTGGAAATGTTAGGAGATGGGACCAGGTACAGGAAGGTTACTTGTGGGCCAAGATTTTGAAGGGGGATCTTTTGTTCATTTTGTTACCAGCCCTTCCTTACATTCTCATTCATTCATTCTCTCTCTTTCTCTCTCTCTCTCTCTCCCTCCCTCCTCTTCCTTCTTCTCCCCCCATCCTCCCCTTCCCCCTTACCCATCACTATCGTCTCCCCCTCCCCAGCTTCTCCCCCTTCCCCTCATCTTCTCTCCCTCCCCATCTTCTCCCCCTTCCTTCCTAGTTGCCACAGTGTGAGCAGCTTTCCCCTGCTACATGCTTCCAACCAAGACACTGCTTCACCACTGGCCCAGAAACAACAGAGCTAGGTAAACTGAGTCAAAATAAATCTTCCTTCCTTTTAAATTCTCTTGGGTATTTTGTCACAGCAATGGAAAGCTGACTAAGACAGTTGCCAACATTTCCTTTTTCTAAATACCAACAAAGATTTTGTACTTATGCTCAGTTTCCTAGACAGGGCTCTTTGAAGTGGATCCTTAATGCATCTATCCTTTCAAAGTCTCGTAATGATCTGGAGGCTTCCTAGCTTCTTTTTCCTGTTAAAACTTTAAAACTACTTGTATACCCACCTCTGCCTGAGCTGGACTTCTCAGGCATGGACTCCTGGAGAGTGCAGATGTGGGCTGCTACTTAGATTCCGGCTGTCGAAACATCTACAGACCATTTGGTGGATTTGATAAATTAACATGGAACAGCTATACCAACCAGCTGGGAGGCCCCATCAGGTACTGTTACCATGAAGACAACAATTTTCCATCTAGACATTTAATTTCCCAAAGCAATTCCACACAAGTTTCCAAAATTGGATGTTAGCCAAGTAGTGTGTTACCAGCTTTTTCCTTAATGAGGAATCATTTGTAGTTTTTTTTTTTTAAACTACATCAATGTGTAAATTTCCTTAGACTAAAAGAAAAAAACTAGAGTTAAAAGTTCTGGCTGCCTGAACATTTTCTACTTTAAAAAAAAATAAAATGAAATAGACAGGAATATCATGGTACATGACTCACAGTAAACAAACACCAAACATATGTTATCTTAATTGTGCTGTACAAAAATCAGGAAATTGTATGAATCTAAAAAAAGAATTAACCAGAAAGGACAAATGAGGGATATTGAGAGGACAAATTGGAAGGTTTTGTTTTCAATTTTTCAATTCGTACAACTTCAAACAGCTACATGAATGGGAATCAGTCAGAATACAGATCTAAGGATATTTAGATACCTTCAGATCTACTTTAGTTTCACTCTACTAGCTTTTAATTTATGAAAGCGTCTATTTAGGAGAGACTTTTTTTCGGGGTTGAACCTAGAACCTTCTCACTGAGTCATATTCCCAGCCCTCTTTTTGTTGTTTAATTTTTATTAGTACACGTTTGCAGCATATGATGATTACATTATCACGTGTAGCTGGCACATGTATATAACACATTTTAATTTTTTTTTTGTCCCCTTCCTCTTCCATCCTTCTCTGCTCCTTCTGACTTTTGGCCTCCTTATTTTTTTTATTTTGACACATGGTCTCACTAAGTCATTAAGTGGCCCAAGCTGGGATCAAACTTTCAATCCTCCTGCCTCAGCTTTCCAAAGTGCTAAGATTACAGGTATGTGCCACCATTCATAGCTAAGACTCCATTTTTGCAACCGTATTTTGAATAATCAGAATCAAAACTCATTGCTTCTATAATAAGCAATATCTGTCTATAAAATCTGAGTGTAGTGTAGTACACATGCACTATACTAAATGACCTAGCACACAAAATGTGTCTCATCGTCATCCTTGTCTTAATGGAGTTCTTAATCCAGGTAAACACAGTCATGCACTGAATACTGACACTTCAGCCAATGATGGACCACATATACAATGGAGGTTGGATTAGTTACTTTTCTAGAGTCAATGGTTTGCAGGAGAGTAGATTTAATACATGACATTTACACATTACAACATTCACACACAAGCCAAATGCAGGAAGAGTGCAGAACATCTACCTGTGCACTAGAGGCCCGAAAGATCCAGTCAAGGGCAGGGAGCCCACAGCAATGTCTGCGCTAAAGGCTGCACTAAAAGGCTGAAGAATTCTATGCTGGAACCAGGATACAATGTTCATAGCAAAGATGAAGACCAGAGCTTACCTGAAGCAAACAGCAGCCATCCTCGATGACAGCAAGGCTGCAAGCTGCTTCTGCGACAAGAAACAGCCAAGTTCCCTTCAGGAGAACCAGCTGCACAGAGCTTCTCCTGGGGAACAGCCAGCCCTTATCTTCTGCTCCCGTTCTCTTTTATGTTGCATTGGCAACAATCCGCAGGTGGATCCTCTCCACCCAGAACCACGCTCAGTCCCGCTGGGCGTTCCTGCTCAAGTTGATCACAGTAAGTCCACCAAAATCCACCCTGGTCAACTTGATAACCAGATACATTTCTTTAAACCATAGTCTCCAGTGGCAGATTTGTAATGTATCTTGGTCTATTCAGGTTCACTTCAACAATACAATTATTATTACACTCATTCCCACACCAGAAACAAATAGTCAAAGGATTCTCAACACTGATTACAATCAGGTGTCCTAAAACTACAACTATATATACTTTGCAACAACTCTCTGCTGTCTCTTGCTTGTTCTAAAAAAAAGTTTACAAATAAGTAGTTTACAAAGTGCAATATACCACTACGGTGCATCCACATTAAAAAATATGGCTTCAAATTTTAAAACTCTTTGGTTTCCATTAACTTTAACAACAGATCATGGCAACACTAAGACACGCCCCAAAGGAGCTCCTGTATGCCAAATGCACTCTTCCCTTCTGGCAAAAGGCCTCAGGTCATTTTTCCATTGTTCTGTTTCTTCTCCACAACCACTTTCTCCTCTGTTCATCCTTGCAGTCCACAGCTCCCCTCTGGCTAAAGGCTTTAAGTCACCCTACTGGCTCTCTGCTCTTGATTTCCAACATAGATCCAGCCAAAAACCCTCAACAGTAACTATGCCGCGTCCCAACACTTGATTGCATTGAAATTTTTCTGCCACCCAGGCAGTAGCTCCAAACACAAGCACAATGCAGACCAACCTCTGCCAGAGCACACATATCCCACCCACAATTCAGCAACCAGTGCAGTCCTCAACAGAAGCCTCCCAAGTCTCATCCTAACCGGCAGCATTTCCATCGGTTGCTCTAGTTTTCCACACTCTGACCAGCGTCTCCCATATAATAAAGTTTAGAGTGTTCTAGGGCTGCCTCTTTTGGCTGGTCTCTCAAAACATTTCCAAATCAATTCCAAAGGCTTTTAAGACACATAACCAGGCAACGTCATAGCAAGGACCCCACTTCTCTGGTACCAGTTTTGGTATGTTACTTTTCTAGAGTCAAGGGTTTGCAGGAGAGCAGATTTAATACAGAACATTTACAAGTTACAACATTAACACCCACAAGCCAAATGCAGGAAGAGTGCAGAACATCTACCTATGCACTGGAGACCCAGCAGATCCAACCAAGGGCTGGGAGCCCACCACAATATCCCTGTATATCCGTGTCTGCACTAAAAGGCTGAATAAATCTATACTGGAACTAGGATATGATACTTGCAGTAGAGATAAAGACCAGAGCTTACCTGAAGCAAACAGTAGCTGTCCTCGATGACAGCAAGGCCCCGAGCTCCTTTTACAGCTAGAACAGTCGGGTTCCCTTTGGGAGAACCAGCCGCAACAGAGCTTCTACTGGGAAACAGCTGCCTACTATCTTCTGCTCCCGTTCTCTGTTGCATTGGCAGTAATCCTCAGGTGGATCTTCTATGCCCAGAACCACAGCAACTCAATCCAGCTGGGCATTCCTGCTCAAGCTGACCGCAGTAAGTCCACCACAGAGGTCCTAGAAGATATACTGGAGCCCCAAATTTCCTATCACCTAGTGATGTTCCAGCCTTCACAATGTCATGGCACAGTGCATCACTCATGTTTGTAGTAATGATGTAAACCAGTGATGGTGAATGTTTTAGACACTGAGTGCTCAAACTGCAATCCGAAACTCATTTATCACAAAATGCCAACACTGCAGTTAAACCTGAATGCTCAGCTGCTGGGGCCATACTGGGGCGATGCTGGGGCGATGCTGGACCAGCCTGGCTCCCTGGGGCGACTTGGCTGGTGTGCTGAGAGGGCTGTGTGCCTGCCGTGCACATGCGCCAGTCAGGTTGCCCACCACTTGTGTAAACCAACCGTAATACCAATCATAAAAGCACAACAAATACAATTAGGCAGAGTCCGTGGTACTTGATGGTGATAATAAATGACTACATTACTGGCTTCTGTATTTACTATAGTATACTTTTGATCATTATTTTAGCATGTACTCCTACTTACAAACAACAACAACAACAAAGCTCGCTGTGAAACAGTGTGCTGTTCCGCCAGCAGCAGCCTCACGTGGCTCGTGCTCCCCAGGCCTCTCCACTGCACCAAGAGGGTGTGCCTGGTGACGGACCAGGTGTGTGTAATGCACACAGTGATGGAACCGCCTAATGAGAGGGCCCGCCCTGTCAGCTAAGTGTACATGGCCATCAGTGGGGTTTAGTGAGCGGTGATTCATTTCGTGTGTCCAGCTGACCGGCCCCGGGGTAGCTAGCTAGCTGGTATCCCACATTTCTGAATGTGCCTATCGCTGTTTCAGGAAGAGATGAATGTTGGCACCAGTAGACTGAGGAAGTGGAGGCGTGGGCGTGGGTAAGGGTCGTCAAGTCCAGAGGACCGGAAGAGCACACAGTGGAGAGGAAGGGTGGTCTGTCTGTGAGTTACCAGGGATGTCCATCTTCTACTGCCACAGACGTGGCTTTCCTGGATCCTGGGCTTTCACATCTGGATGAGAACAACATCACCAACTTTCCTGGGCCTCCAGTTTGCAGAAACTGTAGGGAGCTGCAGTCTGGATCAAGAAGGGCCATCCTGTAGGTAACCTGAGGAAATCCTGCAAGGGAAGAGAAGTCCAGTGGCCAACACAGAATAGTGAAGACCCTCTCAGACATAGAAAATTGGTAGAATTATTATTTTTATCAATATATATTTATGTATATATTATCCTAGAAAGAATATAAGTGGTTTACAATGTCCTTTTAAGTATCAAAATACATAGGTTAAGAATGAAAGGAAAGTTAGGCCTGGTGGTGCACATCTGTAATCTCAGCCTCTTGAGAGGCTGAGACAGGAGGATCACAAGTTCAAGGCCAGTTTTGACAAATTGTGTACTACAAACATGTACTAATAAAAAATATATAAAAGTAAAAAAGAGCTGGGGGCTGGAGATGTAGCTCAGTGGTAAACCACTGGCTTTGCATGCTCGAGGCTCTGGGTTCGATGCCCAGTATCAAAAAAAGAAAAAGTGAAAAAGAGAAATGAATTTGGTCAAAATTATGACAAGGAATTAAGCAAAAGTGCATATTTTATGATGCTATATATATTAGTGACCTTTTAATCACTGGAACAAAATACCCGACACACACAAAGGAGAAGCGTATTTATGCTTTTGGTCCATGGCCGGCTGGCTCCCAGGCAGAAACGTGGTAGAAGGGGAAGTGGTGGAGGAAACCTGCTGTACTCATGGCGCCTGGGAAGCTGAGACACCAAAAAGCCAAAGAGGAAGGGACCGAGGACTCCACGCTGTCCCCGAGGTCACAACTCCACAGCCCACCTAGACACCTGCCCCCCGAAGCCGCTTCCTGTGCCACTCAAGGCGACAATCCAGACTCTCAATTCTGGAGTAACCATCACACTAGACAGGTGACAAGTCTGACCTCCAGCTTACTGTTAGTGTGCAAGAGGGAAATCCAAGCCGCGATGCTGTCCACACTGTGCAAGAGCTAAACACACACCGCAGCTCAGACGAGAGCCTGTTCCTGAGAGGAAGTACAAGGAGTCTCCTCTGTGGTTGCTGACAGAGCAGGGAGCACGTGAGATCACGCACAGCCCGAGACGACGTCGGCAGGGCAGACCCAGCAGCGATGTCGGAGACCTGCTCTCTCTTTGTGCTCTGTTGCTACACGTCAAGGGTGTCCTCAGAAACCTGCGGGTTCCTCAGCTTTCTGTGTGGCAGGGTGCTGGAGGAGGAAGGCGGAGTGGAAAAAGTGAGGGCAACAGGATCCCAGGTGCACACACAGCCTTCTCCAGACCTGGTTTAAACCTAGGTCCGTTTTGGAATACGTTTTCTATAGCCTTGTTAATGAAAATGTGGTTTCAGATAACAGCACGAGCTGGGAGGCTGGTGGAAACGCACCCCGCCCCACTCTGGCCCACTGAATTAGAATCTGCTCTCTAACAGTATCCCCAGGTGGGTCTGGGGATTTAGCTCAGTGGTAGAGCTCTTGCCTAGCAAGCACAAGGCCCTAAACTGGATCCCCAGCACCACCCCCCGTACAAATATGCCCAGATGAGTTAAATGAACGATAATGCTTGAGATCAGTGCTCTGAGGTAGAATATTGGTCTCAGAATATTGTTTTTCTTGTGTAAGCAACTCAGTCACAATTGCATCTTGTGTCTAATTACTGCTAGTTGTATAACAGTTTCTTCCAAAATACACGTTGCATCACTAATTAAGTATTTGGCTGATACAGTTATAGTTTGGGAAAACCTTAAGGTAATTAGATACACCTAGTCTTGGCCCTTTGGCCTAAATGGCAATCAACACACACAAGGGCCATGAATGATGAAGCACAGACCCGTTCCCGGGTCCCGCTCCAGAACCACGTGCACAGTTGTCCCCCTTTCTGTAACCTGCTTGCCCTCACATGTAAAAAGATGAGCTGTGTCCCAGAGGCCACCAGGGTGAGATGAAACAGCTGAGGAAAATCCGGGAGAGGGGTTAAGGACCCCCGAGTGCTCCTTGGGTGCCCCTCTACCACCAGCACCCAGTCCATGGAGCCTCCCACCTTTGACTTACCCCGTGTTCTTTTGTCGGCTCCCGTGTCTATTTTGAGTATGTCCGCGGCTAAAATGAACTCTCCTCCTCAATATTATCTTGTGATTGAATCCTAGAACTTGGAAGGAAAAAATAGATGCTTCAAAACTCCAGAAGCTCTTCTCTCGCTCCCTCCCAAGTGTCCCTGTGTCCAGCATTATTACTTGTCCTCAACCGCCTGGGCCGTGACCAGGATCCACATCGAGTGACTGTCACATTGTCCTCTGGGTGCCCTAAAACTTGCCTTTACCACTGCATTCAAAATTCCTGTGACGTTAGAAATTATGACTCTGATTTTATTTTAAATTATATTTGTACATGTTTTTATGTCACTGAACTGCAGTTGGGGGAAGGCGGCCCAGTGACTGAGATGATGATTTATCAGGAAAAAACAAGTTAATCTCTAAGGGTGCAAGGCGAAGCCAGACTTTACACTTTCCCCAACACCAGTGTCTGCAAATTAATAAGTATAAATCAGTTTTTATTAAATGTAATGTTTCAGTTATGGCTGGCACTCACATAAAATTTAAAGATTTAAACAAAAATTTTCCAACTATCATAACTGTCATTGTCATAATCTTTTTTTGTTTGTTTTGTTTTGGGAGGGTGGTTTTTGGTGCTGGGGATTGAACTCAGGGCCTTGCGCTTGCTAGCCAAGAGCGCTACCACTTGAGCTAAATCCCCAGCCCCATTGTCATAATCTTAAAAACAAACTTCATATCTTATTGTTTTCCTAATGCCTAATACAGGGTTTAGAATGTAGTAAACACTCAGTAACTATTTCTGAGCCAGTGGATAGCCGAGTCTCCTCCTGTGGAAAGGAAGCAGGCTGAAAGGCAGACAGGCCCCGAATGTAGCCTGGACTCAACAGCCTCTAGTCACCCCAGAAAATGTGAATGGAACTCAGCAGAGAATCAAGAAACCAAAGGCTTTATAAACCTTTGCTCCATAAGGTTATTTTTAACATAACTTGTGTTAGACTCCTGACATTCACAAATCAGTAAAGGTAAGGCGAGTCTTAGCGAGACTTAGTGATTTGTGCATTCACATTCCTGATAGTGAAATTGGTTTTATGTGGCTGGAGAGTGTACACTTTAGAACTGCAGTTCACTGAGGCACATGTGACTCATGGGTCCTCACCTCCCTTGTCACACTTGGAGGCATCAGGTGCTGGCCTCCAGGACACTCACACTTAACAAATGAAGAGAACGCAGCTTCCACAGAGCTGTAAGTCAAGGAGGCTCAGATAACTTGGCATTGCCCATCTTGTAATACAACATAATTGAACCTGGAGGAGAACTAGGGTGCTGTAAACATTTCTGGAAAGATAAGAGATGTACTTTGCATATGGAGCAGAGTGCAAGGACACCAGGATTGGCCAGGATGAATTTGCACGCATTGGTGTGTAGAGTTAGTGACAGAGGCAGAAACCTGGGGCGAGGACAGAAATCCTAAGGGATGTGATTCTTCAAGGTGCTGGAAACTAGAAGATACAGAAGCGGACAGTTATATGACACAGAGAGGACAGATTGGGAAGGAGGCTTGGCTTCATCAGTCTCATGTACAGAAAATGGTCTTCGGAAAACTTTAAGGAAAGGGATAGGGAGGGCTTTTGCTGGAAGATCTAATCCCCACTCATGGGCACAACTCAGGAGGAATGTCCAAGATTTCCTGTGAAATGCCAAACCAAGAAAGGCATCCAGAAGCAGTGGCAAGAATGGAGCAAAAGGCTGTAAGTGCTACATGTGAATGCAGAGACTATGGAGCCACCCAGCAGAATCTGGGGCACGGTTTGTGGAGACCCTGGTCCTGGGGGACAGCCCAGCATACTTCAATTGGAGCTTGTGACCTTCCCAAGACTGAAGCTTTTCCCCAGTCCATGAGGGGTACTGGAACACAAAGCCAGTTTGCACTGTGGCCACTTGTCTGATGTGCAAAATCAAAGGTGGGGATTTTTCTTTTTCACAAAAACCGCCCTTTGGTCCGTTGTAAACATACCTGCAAGTGGGGAATTAGTGTCAGGTACTTGCTGTGATCTTCAAGGAGAAAATTTCACAGATTGCTCACCAAGGAACAAAGCCAGCAAATTGTTCCACTCCTTTAAAGGGGTCCGCGCCCCCCAGGTGCCTTTCTGTGCAATAGTCTTAGTAGTAGTATCACTGCCTAAGGAATTGCTAGCATAAGTGGATATAGCAATATAAAAACCTATCTCTTTCCTATGTGTCTAGGTCACACACAGGTGGCTTAAGGGTCAAAATGTTTTGTTTGGCAGCTACAGTATTTTCAAAACTGAAATGATTCTTTAGCACTTAAAAAATCAGGGAAATTTATAGTAAGAAACTTGATTTATAATGTTTGTCTCTGCAAAATTTGGAAGAGCTGCCCATAGTGGGCTGTAGTTCCACATGGTGGCATCTGGCTGGAGCTGGGTAGCTGCTGCGTCTGCAGGACAGGACATGCCCGTTCCCATTCATCGCAAGCCCCATCGCTCTCGATTCAGTAACCGAACTTGAGGCTGAGTGGAGCTGTCACTTAGCAGAATGTTTGTGTTATTTTTCTTGGAGTAGAATAAGGTCTCAGTGGCCACACCGCCAAGAAGAGGGAAGAAATGAAAGTAGACTGCAAGGGCCTCAAATCTCTCACCTGGCCCACTTCACTCACATGCTACCTGTCTTGTCCCATGAAACATTTATTATCAGTACCCGTCACCTCTAGTTTCTCATTCCTTACACCTGCCTCCTCTATCCCTATGTCTAATTGTTAGTAAATGTATTTTGTTTGCCAACTAACACACTCTATGGTTCCTACATATCAAAAGAGCTAAGTGGGTATACTAGTCGATTTCCTATTCCTGGGACAAAATACCCAACACTTGCAATGTGAAGGAGGAGCGGTTTATTTTGGCTCATGGGTTCAGATGATTCAGTCCATGACTGGCTGGCTCCAAGGCCAAAACAGTATGGCAGAAGGGCACGGCTGCTCAACCCATGGCATGTAGGAGGAAGAGTGAGAAGGGAGGAGCCAGGGACAAGAATACGCCCTTCCAGGCCATGCCCCACCAGTCTCCATCTTTGGTCAGGCCCCACCTTGCAATAGCACATTCAGTCATGAACTCATCAGTGGATTAACCCACTGGTAAGCAGACCCCCCCCCATAGTCCAATCCCCTTCAAAAAGGCCCATCTCTGAATATGAGAGAGTTTAGGGGGAGATTTCAGATCTAAACCACAACAGTGAGACACATTCGTTTCTCCACTTGATAAATCTGAAATTTGAGAGGAAGAACATTCGGATTATATAACAGTCTGGTACCTGCAGCTTAGTGCAGTGGAAATTGATGTAACTAAACTCTTCTCAGGGTGGTGTGGGGAGCAAACTGATGTGCAGAATTGTCTTGTTCGTCATGGTCTATAGCATAATATTCATGATTTGCTAGTCACAGTTTTAAATGTTTTCACATCCTGTAGATATTTTTATTGCTTGAATTTAGAGTTGCAAAGCAATTTATCTAGAGAATGAAACCTGCATCAATGCATGGTTGTACCAGGTTCTAAAATTTTTCTTTAGAAATGACCTGGGGATAAAAATGTGTCACTTTTCTTTCTATTCACCATGAGTTTTTTTTTTTTTTCTTTGAATACCATTTTGTGGTTTAAGTAGAAGAAAGGTATCTTCTGGAGAAATTTGGCACAGGATAAATCTTTGTTAATTGAATGAATGAGTGAACACGAGCAGTAACACCCAGAGACTGACTCAGGTTGGCACTGTGCTGAGTGGCGTGGACGGGACGGGCATGGGCACAGCCCTGCAATCTATGTAAAGCCAGAGGTACAGTTACCAGCTAAAGCCACAGCAGGAGCTGGGAGGGCAGGAAAGGACACAGGAAAAAGGGAGAAGTGACAGGCTCTGTGCTGGTGATCGTCTGCCCCAGGTATTTTGGATTCATGCAATAGAATAATCACAAAACAATCGAGGCAGTGCTTTACCACAAACATCCCTACTGCCCAAAGAGGAAAATACGCAAGAAAGGAGTTATCATGACCACACACTTAAGGAAAAGGGTTGAACTTGATTCTACAAATATAAAACCATAAAGTTTTTTCTATCTTTGGCCCCACTAGTCAAGTTATCATCTGTGAACTTTTCATATTCCTTAGTAGCCAAAAAGCACAGCTCAAAAAGACGTGGCGGGTGCTGTGTGAGCATGGCTGCGCTCATCAGCTCCTTGCCCTGCCTCCTGGGCCGTCCAGGGCTTCACACTGAGCTACAGCCCCAGCCCCTTTTTATTTGATTGAACTTAATTTAATTAATTTATTTATGAGACAGAGTCTTGCAAAGTCACTAAGTTGTCCAGGCTGGTGTCAGACTTGTGATCCTGCTCCTTCAGCCTCCCAGAGTGCCACTGGTGTATGGCACCATGCCCAGTACACACCCCATTTTTTTTTTTTAATGAAACTGGAAGACAGATATATTCTCAGAGCCACCACTTACACTGAGTTCACAGGAGAAAGAGGAGAAAACATGGAGACAGGCCTTGTGCGGTAAGAGGGCCCAGACTGAAAGATCTTGGTGCAGGCAAAAACCTGCACAGTGAAGGTGAAAGGCACCTGTCACAAGGGCTTTCCCGCCGTGTAACAGATGGTCTTATTTGTCCAAAACATTAATTGTCTCTCCACCCCAGTCTTTTTCCTTCTATCCCAGCCTTTCTGACCCTTTCTGAACAGGCCCATCCTGGTTAGAGGTTGATGTTTCCCATCCCACTGGCCTCAAGCTTGGCCATAAAATGGACTTTAGCTAAGGAAATGTGAGTGAAGTGATGGGCACCACTCAGGGATCGGAGCTTTCAAAGAGACATCATGTCATTCTGCCCCTTTCCTTTCCTTGTCACTGGACCAGCCGTATGCCAGAGAAGCCCTGGAACGAAGAGGGATGTTCAAGGGCTGTAAGGGAGTGCGAAATGAACCTCTGTGGTGAACCAGGAAGATCTGGAGCCATTTGTCACCACAACATGACAGCCTAAGCAAGCTGATATATGTGTCCTCAACAGAGGGCAGCGACTGTGATGAGCTGCTTGTGCAGAAGTCTCCTGGGACCTGGGCTGGTCAGAGAAGCAGAGGACACAGGGCTGTACTGCAGGTTACAGGAGGGAAGAAGTCTGTCCTCAAGCAACAGAGATGCAGCGCTAGCCTGGAGAGCTAAAGGATGCACAGCCCCAGGTGACAGAGCAGAGCAGGATGCCACCGGCCGGCCTCTAACCCACCACTCTGTGACTTGCGTTCACACAGGTTTTAGAGGGAAACTTCACCACCTTAAACCCTTATATTCATCTATGCAAAAAAGAGTAAATACAAATCAAGCATCTGAAGGGCAACAAAATATACTGAGAACTGTAAAAGGAAGGAATATAAAAATATAACTAAAAGGCTGGGGATTTAGCTCAGTGGTTAAAGTGTTTGCCTCGCAAGCACAAGGCCCTGAGTTCGATCCCCAGCACACACACACATACAAAAACAACAATTAAAAATAAACTGGGAAAACAGAAAAGCAGTAGCAAATATATGAATAATATTCAAAATGAGTTTTTGAAAAAAATACAATAAAATAAACCCATAGCTGAATGATTAGGTCATAGCAAAGGAAAAATGCATAGTCTATAATATAATCTGAAAATATGTTCAACCCTACTGCTGCTAAAAGAAAAATGTAAATTAAAACCACACGGAGGTACCGTTTTTTACTTATCTGATTGGCGAAGGTTCAAAGACTCCACGAGGTGCTGTGTAGGCGGAGCCTTGAGGAAATGAACGAACTCTAACAATTCTAATGGGCGTGAAAACTTACACAATGTCAGTAGAGGTATCTAGCATTTTGAAGTACTGTATCTAGCAAAATGACAACTTCAGAGACCTTGGCAATCCACTTCCAGGATTTCGCCCTGTGGATACATGCACACCACGATAAACACGCTTACTCACGGAGGCACCGCTTGTCACAGCCGGAGACTAACGAGAACTTCAGCTCTTCTAAGTAGAGGACTGTTATATCACTGCAATCGCCTTTGTCTCAGTGCACTGTGCAGCTGTATCAAGAGTGAGGAAGATATTTATATGCTGATATGAAATGCACCCAAGCTATAATGTTATACGCAAAAGGCAAGGTCAAAAGAACACTGAATACAGTATGTTAACATTTGTGTATAAATGATGGACTAAGTAGAAAATACATATTCATAGTTCCTTATACGAATATTAAAATATTTTGAAAGGGTACTTTTACACTTGCAGCGATGTAGATTCATCCATTGATAGATTTATAGCTGAAAGGACTGGTGGGAGGTGGTGGAAAGTGGAGGAAGTGGGTCCCTGGGGCTGGGCCATTGGGGATTCTCTTTTATTCCTGGCCCCTTTCTCTCTGTCTCTGTCTCTGTCTGTCTCTTTCCCTTCTCTCTTCCCATGGGTACACCAGGGAACTCTTAAATCAATAGGATGAGTCTCAAATTAAATTTGAGTGGCCACATGCACTGTTGAGTAGGTTTCAGCCTCCGTAGCTAAAAACCTGGAAGGGAGGTGCCCATAACAAAGGTGCCCAGTCGAGCCCGCCAGGCTTCACAGCTCAGAGAGAGCAGGAAGGCCAACATGGGACAGGGGCGGTGCTGTCTCAGGAGGTACACCATGGGCACCGGCGCCCAAGTTCTAGAAGGTTCCTACAGAAATGCAAACATGCCTCACCCCATCATCATCCTCATCTGGAGAATCTTAAACACTGACTCTCTGTCGCTGTGGACGTTGGAGAAAATGGTTTTAATACCAATCTTTTCAGCAATGTTAATAGTGACTATTACAGTTACAGAGTGCCTGGTTTATGCCCAGCATTACCATAAGCACAGGTCTCATCTAATTTTCTGGAGGAGATTTACATGAATAAGCATATGTCTTCAGTACTAAAACTTACATTTGAAAGGAGACAACAGGCCAGTGAAACTTAAGCGCTTTCATGTTATTGAGCAGTAGAAACTAAAATGTGAATGAAGTCGTAGATAACTTAATTTTAGTTAAGTACATATTTTAATTGTCATAATGTTTGGCAAAAAGTGAAGGGCCTTGCCAAAAATCACAAGTGTTTGTAAATATGTCACGATTTAAATAATACATTAAATAAACACACAGCAAAATGAAGATCCATGAAAGATACTTGAATAGGGTTAGAAAATGAAATTATGAAAGCACCTTTTGTCTTTGAATCAAATGAGTGAAAGAAATGGCAAGCTAGAATAAGTCTGCTTTTTGCTCCTTGGGTAGAATGAGCTGTTCCATTCCAGGAGGCCAAGTTTGTTTCATCTGTCACTTTATCGGTCACACAAGATCCTGCTCTGTATTTAAAAGGTAGAAAGGGAGCCTTTCTGTTTAAAGGAAAGAAATAGCACATACATCAATAATTTAGGCTTCTACTATCTATAAATAATGCCTGAAATTTTAAATGTCATTAGTGAAGATAGAAAATGATTATGTAATTATCTCCTGGATAAGCACATGAACACATTCCATATATTATGATTTCTCTCATAAATTGTAGGCAGAAAAGCAAAAGCTAAGAATTGGCTGTGATAGACGAGGAGGACCATCGCACTAAGAGTCAGGAATTTGAGACCTCACCACAGCTTTGGCAAGTAACTTGGGGAAAGGTTTTTTGCTCTTGTTTGGTTGGTTGATTGCTTTGCCAAGGAGGAAAAAGAATTTACTGAGCACCTATAATACTTCAAGTGATTTGCACAAATACTTCATTTAATTCTGAGAATGACACAGTGTCACAATCTTTCCATTTTGTAAACAAAGCCACCAAGGCTCAGAGAGAGGAGTCACTGGCCGAGGTCACTCAGGCAGTGGATGCCAGAAGTGGGGTCCCAGTTGTGCACCAGTCTCTCTGATGGTAAGCCACCTCATGTGGAGTTTCAGGGTTTATGTGTTTTTATCTCCAAAACCCAATAGACTGACGGGCTCCAATCTCCCTCAACTCTGATTCTGAACAGATCTTGCTTTTTTTTTTTATCTTGATGTAATTCCCCTTTCAAATGGTTATTAATCAATGATTCGCTTTCATTGCCGTGTAGCATTCCATGCTGAGTATTTTACCACTGTTGGATTTATCAAATGCTTTTTCTAATTCAATATTTATGATGATGTAATTTTTCCTCTTTAAACTGGATCATACTGACTGATTTTCAAATATCAAACCAATCTTACAAACCTAGAAAAAAATTCTACTTAATCATGGTGTATAATTCCTTTTATAAATCACTAAACTGAGTTTGCTAGTCTTTTTTGAAGATTCCTGCATCTAAGTTTATGAGAGAGACTGGTCTATAGTTTGTGATTTTTTGTACTGTCTTTGTCAGGTTTTGCTATGAGAATAATACTAGCCTCATATAATGAATTAGAAAATGCTGTCTCCATTTTTATTTTTCTGGAATAGTATAAAATTGGATTAATTCTTATTTAAATGTCTTATAGAATTCTGCAGGGTAACATAGATCTCTTTTCTGGAGCTTTTAAATTGTAAGTTCACATTTTGAATGGTATAAGATGATTTAGGTTATCTATTTCATTGTGGTTGAATTTTATTAATTTTGCTTTTTGAGAGATACATTTCTTTTAAATTGTTTGGTTTATAAGCACTAAGTTGTTCATAGTATTCCCTTATTTTTCTTTTAACAGCTATAGGATCTGTCTGTTTTATTTATAACACTGGTGATTAGTGCTTTTTCTTTTGTTTTCTTTTTGGATAAATCTTCATTTTCTTATCTGTGAAACAAAGTGATTGAATTATTTCCCAGTTGTTGCTATGATAAATTAATACAAATTTGGTGATTTAAAAACAACACAAATTTTATTATTTTGCAGTTCTGGTGATCAGAACTAGGTTAAAATCAAGGTGTCACGGGGCTGTGTTTCTGGGGACAATCATTTTCTTGTTTTTCCCAGTTAATGGAGGCCACCACATTCCTCAATGCATGGCCACGGCCACCTTCAAAGCTAGCAGAGACCTAGTGAGTCCTTTTGGACATTGCATGACTTTGACCTCTTCCACTGCTTCCAAATTCCACATTTAAGGATGCTCCTGGTTACCCTGGGCTCACTCTGTTAATCCAGGATAATCTCTCTATTTTATGGTCAACCGATTAGCAACCTTAATCCCTTCTGCAATCCTAATTCCCTCTTGTCATGTAAAATAACACTCTCACATGTTCAGGGATTAGGACATAAACATCTTTGGGAGTGGAGCATTATTCTTCATACAGTGCTGCCATGTTACATGTAAGAGTGTTTTGCAAATTTGAATGAACTTATTTAATAATTACTGAGCATCAACAACATGCCAGGTACAGTATTAGTTGTTAATCACAGCTGGGTTTTCTCTGCTGTGAACCAGCATGAGGCTCCGCCCAAAAAACGTCTTTACTCTTGGCAGTAAATCTCACATTTCCTTTCAAAAGCAGAGCCCTACTTAGAGTTCTCCAAATCTATTAAACTTTTCCAAACTTGCATGACTTGGAACATGTTTGTTTTCCTAGACTGTCACTCTCTGGCCCCTTCTTCTACTTAATCAGGAAAGCCTGTCTCTCCCTCCTCACCCCAGCCCTGTGACTCTGATTGCAGATGCCAGGATCTCCCTTAGCACCCCTTGCACACTGCTAGTTTAACATTTCCACACTGTGTTGTAATCTCTCCACTAAGCCAGTAAGGGATGTGAAAATCGGGGACTGGGTTTTTGTTTTCTTTATATCCTCAGTGCCTGGCTCAATTCCTGAAGCAAAGTGGTCCTTCAGTAATTTTTGGCTAAATATATGAACAGCCCGTAAATCCCAAAGTTGTTGTGTTCCACCTTTTCTGTTCTTTTCTTTCTTCTTTCCTCTGGGATTCTTGTCATATATTTGAGTGCCTGCTCTTGTCACAGAACTTAAATATGTAGTTCACATGTTACCACTCTCCCAAGGTTCCTATGTCCATTCTCAGAATTTGCCATATAATTTCAAACTCACCATGTACAAAATACGAGGGGTGATCAAAATACATGGCAAATGTTTAAATTTTTAAAGAAATTACACTAAAAGATATATTTCCATTAACCCCCCTCAAGATACTGCCCCTCACTTTGGACACATTCATCCAATTATGCTTGCCATTTTATGAAGCAGCTCTGGAAGTCTTTTTTGTTTCTTTAGTTGTATCATCCTGAATGCCTTGATGTCCTGATTCACACAAAACATTTATCTTTTACGGTCATTTTTCTCTTTGGGGAAGACCCAAAAGTCACATGGTGACAGATCTGGTGAATGAAGTGGATGAGGTCACACCATGGTAATGTTTTTACAAGCCTTTTCATTGGATGGCATTGGGCAGCAACATTCACCACAGTTTTGATCAGACTTTGTGAAGATGCTCGTGAAAAAGGACTTCCAGAACTGCTTCAGAAAGTGGCAAGAATGATGGGATGAGTGTATTGGAAATGAGAGGGAATATTTTGAAGGGGATTAATGGCTATGTGTCTTTTACTGTAAGAAATTAAAAAAAAATTTAAATGTTCACTGTATTTTGATCATACCTTGTATAATTTTTTATATTCTTTCCAAATAAGCCCCACATAAAATTTAGAGCATTTAATAAAAACTTTTTAAAAATTTTAAACTTTAAAATATTTTTAACAAAACATTTAATTTTTAAATTTTAAGTTAAAATGTAAAATACCACCCCTACCTCCACTTAGCTCAAAACCTTCATGTTGCCTTTCCCTCTCTTAAATCACACATCCAATCTCTTGCTGAGTCTTATGAATTGCTCCTCTCTCAAATCCTCTCTGTTTCACTTCAGGCCTTCATTACCTTGTACCTGGCCATTTCAATAGCCATGTAACTCCAGCCTCTTTCTCCAGGCACCCTTCCTTTCCATCCAGCCAATGCCACAGTACCTGCTTTCTGTGTCACAACAGTCACAACAGTACATTGCTAGAAAGCCTCCAGTGCCTCCCTAGTGTCTTCTGTGTCTTGGGCCAAGGCTTTCCATAAAGTATAGCCTTGTCTGCCTTCTGATCCTATCTACCTGTCCCTACCCTCCACTAACCGTGGTAGGGACAATCATCCCTCCCATGTCTCACAGATATCCACGTCCTAATTCCTGAGACCTGCTGAACTTACAAAACCATACCCCAAAGTGCAGCACTGTGGCATGCTGAGCACATGGAATTAGAGGAACTTGGAGGCCTGGAAACTGCTTTCTGCCTTTGCCTTGTTTCTGCCTTGTTTCTCACGCTTGACCCAGTGCAGGGGTTGGGGGACGCTTCTCTAAAAATCCCATTATCTAACTGAGGGAATTTCTTCCAAAACAAACATAATGGTCTTGGACTCTTTCCCTAGGAAGCTCATCAAATAACCAGAGACTAGTGACCCCTGAAAGGAGAAGAGACTGCAAGTTGTCACCATATTCAGGTAGACTTTCCCTCTAGCTTCTACCTGAGTGGCTTTCTCTGCATCATAGTGTGTTCCACCCTTCACCTTCCCATAACTTCTTGTCTCCTTAGAGGAACTTGGTCTGTTCTTTGGACCCATTTGTTTCCTTTAAAGACCACTTACTACTTCTCTATACCCTCACTCCCCTCTACTGTATGAAGAAAATATTTAAGCTTCAACAATTTGGTCCATTCTAAGTTTCGTGTTTTATATGGTTCATGTACACATTAATAAATGTGGATGCTTTTTCTCCTATGAATCTATTGTCAGTTTATTTTAGCAGACTTAAAGACTTGAACCTTCTGATGGGGAGGGAAAAATTCCCTTCTCCTCTACAAATCCATCAATATATTCCCTTTTGTGGCAAAAGAGATTTTGCAGATGTGATTAAGAGATTTGAGATGGTACTGTTATCCTGGATGATCCAGGCAGGCCCAGCGCAGTTACAGACACCCTGCAGAGACAGAGTCAAAGGGTCAGAGCAAAGGAGATGTCATGATGGAAGCGGAGGCTGGAGGAGGAGCCACCAGCAAGGAATGCAGCAGCTTCTGGGAGATGGACAAGGAAGGGGTGCACAGGAGCAGGAAGGATGAGGCCCTGCTGCCCCATTTTATACTTCCCATCTCCAGAACAGATCGTAGAATTATATTATTTTGAGCCGCTTCCTTTGTGGCCATTCGTTATAGGAGTGATCAGAAATGACACCATGCCTTCCCCGCTTGCTTCATCCTGCATGCTGTTCAGGTTCCCTCGCGGGCCTGGCTGTGCTCATCTCCCAGTTTGTTGGCTCAGTCCGCCCAAGGGTCACCTCGACTGCTGCTGTTGCTTCCCTCTAGCCTTCCTGGAAGCAGATCTGAGGATTTGTACAGGGCCACTGGATTTTTTTTTTTTAACCTTGCTAATTATAATCGTTATTGGGTAGTTGTATTCCAAATAAATGTTACCAGGTTCTGGATTGCTCACCCTTTCTTCTGGAGTTGGATTCCAGGCTCTTCCACCTCAAACAAAGAATTGAATGAAATGAGCAAAAAGAAAAAACGTAGAAAAAAAAAATATGTACCACATCGGAGAGAGGTGATAGCGGTTATCATGGAAAGCTATGCTAGCACCAGCTCCTCATACTTCCCTTATTTTGTAGTGTCCAAATCTCAGGGAAACCCACGACAACTTCTACTTCCGGGTCTTGAGAGGCAGTGCTGGGATCTCCAGCCTCAGGCCAACATCAGGTCTAAGCTGTTCTCCCGAGAAGTCACGTCTGTTTGGGATTTTGTAATTAATAGGTCATGCCTATTTTCCCTGCCAGCTCTAGCCATGCCTTTCTCTTACCTCATAATTACCCAGAGTTAGTTGCCACCTGTCCAATGTGAGTATGGCCTAAGTCGTGGGTCCAAGCTCATCAACCCTACCTAAGTCAGTCAGATTTGGGGTTCAGGGCACAGTCTTTCAAACTGCCAAGTCTGCCTAGGACTTCTGGTATCAGCAAAAGGTTTGGAAGACCCACAAATCAAACTCATTTAAGACCAACTGGCTGCAGATTCTAACATCTCCAAGACAGCTCTTGGGTTAATAAATCCCTAGAATAACTCACAAAATCACTGCATTTAATATTATAATTTTATTATAGTAATAAGGCACACATTAGAACTAGCTAAAGGAAGAGATGCATAGAGTGGAAATGGCCCAGGAAGATCCCAAATGTGAAATTTCCATGTCCTCAGAGACACGTGGCCATGTACACGGAACGCCACCGGCTAAGGAAGCTCACCTGAGCTTTGGCACCCTGAGTTTTCACCGAAGCTTTATTATGCAGTCTTGACGGACTGAATCACTCCCTTGTGTGGGGCTCCAGCGCCAGCACCTCCCCCTCCTCCTCTGGGCTCAGCACTGCAACCCTCTGATCACAGGAATGGTCTTTCTGTCCCGGCCAGTCCCCTGCCTAAGACTATGCCTGTGGCTGAGTCATCTAGATGGTAAAAACTGTCTGGTACCCATGATGAGCCATCTCATTGCCATAGATTATTGAGTACAGTCCTAGAAGTCCATCATAAATAACAAAGACATTCCTATCACTTAGGAAATCCCAAGGGTTTAGAGGTTCCCTCCCAGGAACCAGCAACAGAAGCAGCCTACTTCTTTATTATACACACCCTGATTAAAATTCTTCATTGGCTCCCTTACTTCAGAAATAAAATGTAGACTACTTAATAGGGCATTTCAGGACCTTCATGAGAAGTGCCCCTAAAAAAAAAACAGGCATCATGAAACCTCTTTCTAAAGAAGACAGAGTTTAAAGCTCTTTCCTTGGCACATAGTAGACATTCAATTAATTCTCAATTATTGACTGATAAAAGGAATGAAGGACAGATATGAAACAAACAAGAAAATAAAAAAATAACATCTGTAAGCTGAAGAGATGAAGAACTTCTCAAAAAAGAAAGAAAAAATAGTGAGACTTAGGTGTATTTACCATGCTTATTGGAAATTAAGTATCTTAATTAGTAGTTTCTCATTTTGGCTTCTGGATTTAGAGTCTAAATATTTTTGTTTCCTCATTTCTCGACCATCACATGCCAACTCTTCCTTTCTTTTTATGAAGTTATTATAGCCAATAGGGTGAAGTAATATCACTGTAAAATATTAAAATAGACATTGATTCTTGGAAGAGATATTTCCCAATATGCTCAGCAGAGAGAAGTAATTAGAAATGTATGCCCATGAATGCAATGTGAATTTGATATTTCAGACCCCACCAAGATATAAGAATAATGAACATAATATGTAATGAGACTTTGCAAAAAAGAGTTTTTATTGGTGCTATTTCTATTTCTTTCTCTCACTTCAAACACATACAGAAATATATCAGCTTATTAGTTTTACTAGAATCAGTTATAGTGCTTGATTAGATTATTAGCTCTACTAAAGTCACTTATATTGTTTGATTGTATATTTTGGTATAGAATAAAAAGATATTACTATGGAATATGTAGGCAATAAAAGATAATAATACCTCTTTATGTGACTTTGGAATTAGAGCAAACGAAGTCAAGAAGAACAGTGTCAGACTTGTTTTTGCTTAGAAATAATCCAGGATACTTTCCAATAGTTCAGAAGAGGAAATTCTATAGCATAGACATAACATGGAGAGTATAATCTATTATTTATCCTGTCTTCTTCAGAGTTGACGGATTTTTAAAAAAATTTAAAGTAAACATTTGTTACTGTATAATTAATAGTTTAAAGAAAACAATTTACACATTTTAACAAAGAATTGGAGAAATTCTCTTGTAACTCAGATTTAGCTAGGGTGACCACAAATACTGTACACATAGATATGACAAAATTATCACTTCCTATCTTAATAGCAGAAGCAGCAGCATTACCAGCCTTCTTGGCAGCCTTCTTGGTGGATTTAAAGGAAGATTGTACCAGCCCCTCCCCAACACTTCCACTTCAGAGCCCCACACAAGTCCTTCTGAAGCATACAAATCTGATGTCAAAATAACATAATGTGAACTGATTTGTGCAAATGATTGCAACTACTTCACAATTAAACATCTAGGGAATTATATATGTGAAATCAATATCTCTGTACATACCAGGAATTTAATTACATCCTCGATTAAAAGAAATTTTGACCCAAGATTGAAAACAGGTGCTCATTCACTTCATGTCCCATTGCTTGCTTTGTAAGCAAGTGGCACTGGATTCTGGGCCTTCCAGAACATTGTTCCCCCACCTCACTGTTTTTGCCAAATACTCATTAAGGATGAAACACAAAGAACTCCACTTAGGAATTCTCCTGGGTTTCTCCAACATTAGGAATCAGTGGGATTAGACAATGTTTGATTGGAAAAAAAAATTTCTTAAATATTTACTCTCGAGATTTGTCCCTAATCTGGAAGGAAACCTCTGATGTTAAATCACAATGTTACCTCTAGTTCTTCCTACTTGTGAAAACCTCAAATCTGGAATTTAGATTGTGGTTTGTCATATTTCTCCCTTTATGTTTTTAACATTATAGCAAACGAGCAAATAATGTGAAATATGGATGTATTAGATATTCCTCTCCTACTTTGGGGAATGAGACATGAGCCCATCTCCAAAAAACACAGAGATGTATTTGAATATAAAAACAATTCTTTTTGCTAGTTTGTTGAATCAGTTGTTACAGAAAACAAATAAGCTGAATTCCTGCACTCAATTCAATTTTCCCCATGAGAGGGACATCCTCTGTTTAATTACACAGCATTCATGGACTGAGCCCCAGACATGAGACCAAATGAATCAAACAGACATGTCGTGAGGACTTACAGTCTAGAAGGAAGGACAAATTTTAAACAAATTATTTTAAATAATTAACTGCAATGCTGCAAAATTATACAAAGAACTACCAAGTATCTGACAAGCATGTAACCCAGGGAGCAAAAATAAGCAAAGCCTCTACTCAAGGACCTGAAAGAAATCAGCACAGAGAAGAACAGGGTTGAGGCTAGAGAGACAGGCAGGACCAGATCACCAGGACTCTCTGCTATGGTATGAATTTGAGACTGGATGCTATGCACAGTGGGAAGCAACTAAAGGTGATTACACTTGTCTTTTGGGAAGCACACTGACGGTAGTGTACAGGCTACCCAGGTAAGAGTTGACATGACTTGTCTTAGGGTGGCTGTTATATGACTGGGGAGTAATGGAGGCCTCAAGAGAGGTACAGAAAATGCAGCTGACAGAGCTTGGTAATTGGGTATGAGGTATGAAGGGATGAGGAAAAAGCTCTTGATTTGAGCAAGTAGGTGGATGGCAATACAGAGCTAGGAAATGCTAGAAGAGAAAGTAGATTTGAGGACATCCTGTATTCCCTTTTGGAATTAGTTCAAGGGTCTGTGTTGTAGGTTAGATCTAAAATTGACCCCAAAGCCTCATGTGTCTGGAGGGTGATTGATTTATGGAGCAGTACGCCTGGCTTGAGGTTAGAAGGTGGGGGCAAGTTGGAAGAGGCAGGTCACTGTCGGTGTCTCCTAGAAGGTTATATCTCCCTTCCTAGCTCTTCCCTTTGCTCTGCTTCTCAGATGCCATAAAGTGAACCACTTTCCTTCACCCAGGCCCTTCCACCCAGGAACTGGCCTACTATGGACTGACACCTCTACAACTGTGAGCCAAAATAAACCTTTCCTCTTATAAGTTGTATGTCTGGTATTACGTCTCAGTGACAAGAAAGTGACTAAAAGAGCCTGTAAGACATGCAAGTGGGAAGAGCACTTATCTAAATGGGTTTGGTACTTGGAAGTCCACACTGCAAGTAGTTGGCCCCAGTCAAGATTAAAATGATAGAGAAGCCACAGTGGTAGGTGAGAATGGAGAGTGAGAATGGGTGAGCACAGACCCCAGTATGTGTCAGCCAACACCCACTGCTCCAGCATTATCTCCTCCCCCAAGCCCAGCATAATTTTCCATCACACCCTTTCACTCAAAAGTGACTCATTTGGGATTATAAATACAGGGATGCTCTGTGTAAGAACCAGAGAAATGTCAACTTTTAAAGCTAGAGTAAAGCAAATCCACGAAAGGAACCCAAAGGAAGGAAGTAAACCAGGAAGAAGTAATGCCCCTGAAGCCAGAATAGGAGACTACTGAGAAAGATTTTGTGTGTGGAACTGCACATGGTCCTCTCTTGGATCTGGAATGATGGGCCTGTGTGGTCATCCACACTGCAGGTGGGACAGCAGAGTACAACTGGCATTAATCAGGAATTTTGGCAGAGATGGGGCAGATCAGTTCTGGAGCAAAATTAGAGCCATTAGTACTGAAAAAAATAAAATGCACAGTCAGAAACTTAAAATACAAAGTGATTTTCTCTTTTTGGAAAATATATTAAGGACACTGGAGAATGTTAACACCAGCCACCTGATACAACTCCTAATTGTTTCTGGTTCCTTAACTCAAGTCATGCCACTTCTTATCTCTGTGACGTTTTATGATTTTTCTCCATCCTGAAAAATCTTGTCCCTTGTATTTTTAAGATAAGGTTCTGGTTTCACCTTCCCTGGAGAAACTTCCTTAACGTGGGTGCTCCTCTGAGGATGGATTCCCTCGCTCATCCCAGTTCTGTCCCCAGACCTGTACCAAATCTCCTGCCATTTTACACGAAAATAATTTGTCTCCTTCACCAGGTTGTAAATACCCCTTCCTAGACTTTAAATTCCTTAAAGGTACAAAAATTGTCCTTTTCTTTAATCTTTGTATCCTTGTTGTATTAATTACCTTTCTAGAGTCAATAGTTTGTTTGCAAGAGAGCCGATTTAATACAGGACATTTACACATTACAACATTCACACACACAAGCCAAATGCAGGAAGAGTGTAAAATGTCTATCTATGCACTGGAGACCTCAAAGATCCAGTCAAGGGCTGGGAGCCCATGGCACTGTCTCATGTAAAGACATGCTTGCACTTAAAGTCTGAGGAAATCTATACTGGAGCCAGGGTATGACACTCACAGCGGAGATGAAGACCAGAGCTCCCCCAAAGCAAACAGCAGCCATCTCCAATGGCAGAAGAACCCTGAACTCCTGCTGGGAAGAGAACAGCTGAATTCCGTTCTGCAGAAACAGCCACAACAGAGCTTCTCCTGGGAAACTGCCAACCCCTATCTTCTGCTCCAGTTCTCCTTTATGTTGTGTCGGCAACAATCCTCAGGTGGATCCTCTACACCCAGAACCACATCAAGTCAGTCCAGCTGGGCGTTCCTGCTCAAGTTTACCACAATAAGTCTACCACACTTGTCTACCACAGAGTAATGTATTATAGTAGAAACTTAATAAATGTTGACTTGAGTTAAAGAAAAATATAGGAGAGAAGTTAGAATCATTTTCTTTCTATTGAGGTAAGAAGCATATACAATGAAATGCATACGTCTTATAAAGTGCAATTCGCTGAGTTTTAATAAATATAATTACATGAAACTACTATCCAAATCAGCAAACAGATGATTTTTGTCATCCCAGAAATCTCCCTGGCACCCTTTTCCTGTGAATCCCTACTCCCTACAATGACATCGATTTGTTTTAATTTCTATTCTTATAGGTTAGTTTTGCCTGTTCTTCATAAAAATGGACTCATACAGCATATGCTCTTTTGTGTCTCTCTTTTTTTTGTTTGGCATTATGTTTGTGAAATTGACCCAATCTAATGATCATCAGTACATTCCATTTTATTATTATTATGTTTCATTGATGAATATGCAAAAATTCATTTATACATTTTCCTGTTGATGGACATACGTTTTCATTTTTCTTAGTCCATTAAAAAGACATTTGCCAGGTCATAGTATATATGCATGTTTAATTGTATGAGAAACTGCTGAACTATTTTCCAAAGTGGCTATACTATTTTTACATTTCTGCCAGCAATGTACGGTGGACTTCTCTGTCCACAGAGTCTCTATCTTTGCATTTAACCAATCATGGAGAGAAACTATTTGAAAAAAATTATGTCTGTACTAAACATGTGCAGACTTTACTATCATTTTCTAAGCAATATAGACTAACAACTATTTACATCACACTTTTACTAGGCACTATAGGTAATCTGGAGAGCATTCGAAGTACATGAAAGGATGTGCATGGCTTATATGTAAATGCTACAGCATTTATTTAAGGGACTTAAGTGTTTGCAGATTTTTGTATTCATGGGGATCATGGAACCAACCTGCCACAGATAATGAGTGACATTAGGTAAGAGTCCCAGATGCTCCACTTTTTAAAAAAACACCATTGGGTTATGAGGATTTTGTAATTTTTGTCACCCTAGTAGATGTGAAATGTCTCTTTGTGGTTTTACCTCTATTTTCCTGGTGGACAGATTATATTGAACAACTTTTATGACCTTATTGTTATTCGCATATGATTTGTAAGTCTTTTTTACCTTTAAAAAGTTGGTTGTCTGTTATAGATCTATAGTTATTTATATATTCTGAATACAAGCCCTTTGTCAGATATATACCTTTCAAATAGTTCCTTCCAGTCTATGTCTTGCCTTTTTATTTTTTCAGTTGTGTTAATAACAAGTTTTAAAATTTTGGTGAAGTGCAATATAGCTACACTTTTTATGCAGTTCCTTCTGTGTTATTCCATAAATATAAAATCATAAAGATCTTTGCTTCCTTCAAGATCATAAAGGTATTCTCCTGCATTTTCTTCTAAAAGCTTTACAGTATTAGCTTTTATAGTTAGGTCCACAATCTGTCTTAATAACACTGGACTCCAAGGCATTTTTAATAATTTAGAAAGTACAAAGAATTCATACTTTAGAAAGCACAAAGAATATAGTTGACTTTAGGAAAAAAGATAGGCCATTTCTTGTAAAGAGACTTCATCATCATTTTGAATATCATATGATTTTTATATTGCTAAAATACAAGTTACTTACATTGAAAGAACATTCATATACTGTACCTAGGCAGATAAGCAACAGACTAGAAGCCCAGTGACTGTGTTTTTTCCAAACTATTCTATTAGTTAAGACTTGAAGAGCCAGACATGGTGGCATTAACCTATAATTCCAGCTACTCGGGAGGCTGAGGTTGAAGGATCTTGAGTTTGAGGCCAGCCTGGGCTACATAGGGAGACCCTGTCTCAAAAAAGGGGAAAAATAAAACCAAAAACGATAAACACGTAATGAAATCACCTTGTTTTTAAAAGTACATATGTGATCAGCTTCCTTCATAGCACTGAAATGAGCATAAAAATGATCACAGTCTTTCCATAATATCCAATTATATTATCAAGTTGTATCAGAGAATGAGAATGATCAATTGCGAACTGTGTAACAGTTACTTATAAGTTAGACACTACCCATAAATGAAAAAAACAGTTTTGTGCTGTATATCTCTTGGGACTTCTATGTAGATGAAATGAATATCTTTTAAACCAAAGAATGGTATAAACTTGCTTCAGTATTGCTGCATAATGAACAGTCTCCACCCATATTCTCCTCTGATGAATAAGGATTGCTGCAGTGAGGTATGCTCAAGATCTTTACTGTCACCGTGGGCCAAGAGGGAGCCCGATTAGTGATGTTTGCATAGAGTCTTATAAAAATACACCCATCAAATGGCACGTTGTTTTGAGCCCAGGGCCACTCATTAATAAAACTCCTACCCAGGATCAAATTCCCTGCATAGTTAAAAAAAAAATCTCATTAATCTCATTAATTCAGAACCCACTTTGGGTTCTGGTAATAATTCAGATCTGGTATATGTGGTTCTTCTGCAGCAGAAAGCTCACAGTTCAAAATAGAAGGCATCATTCAGAGTGACTTGTTAAAAAAGTGTGGGATGATAAACCACTGTGACTTGAATTTTACTCTTTTGGAATCTTTACTTTTTAATACATAGTGCACGAGGCATAAACCTGCATTTATTTTTATGTATAAAAAAGGCTCAGTGTTGAGCCTTTCACCAGTTAAATTCTCTCTCTTACTTCATTTCTTTTTTCCTCTTTTCCTTCCCTCACACTCTGCATACTCAAACCCAAAACCCTAGAGTACCTGTGACCACACAGGCCCAAACACACACTCACCTGTACCCACAGAGGAAGACTGCCAGTGTAGCAAGGACTGTACCCCAGACCATGTTCATGAGGTTTTCTGTATGAAACAGGTTTGAATAAGATGCAAGACATGGGGGCTGGGGATTTAGCTCAGTGGTTAGAGTGCTTGCCTTGTAAGCACAAGGCCCTGAGTTCGGTCCCCAGCACCAAAAAAAAAAAAAAAAAAAAAGATGCAAGGCATGTTGAAAAGTAGAACCACACATTCATTCACAAAATCTCCTGACATTTGCTTTTTCCTCATTTTAAATAAACATTTTACTGGTAAATACTTTATTATTCAGCATAAATCCCTGGGAGGCAGGAAATGTTTATTACTTGAAACTCACATAATGTAAAACATTTCAAGGCCAATGCAGTTGTTCCGAATGCCTAATGATTTTGCTCCTGCCAAGAATATAGGCAATTAAAGTTAGGAAAGGAAAGTTCTATGTTAAAGGGGATGCTGGAAACTTTATTTCCTCAGTCACATCTTCATAAAGATGCCACTAACATTATAGCATAAGCAAGGGGCTCTATGCAGTATACATTTTAGTCAGAAAAAGCAAGATTTCTCGTGGATTTTTGCGCCCTGTGGAAAAAATTTCACAGTAGTTCACAATCATCAGGTGGCTGGTTTATGTATATTACATTTTCTTGCTTGCACTCGTTAGATGGTGAGAAGGGAAGCAAATCGATTACCTGAGGGAGTCCCATACTCAAGTAAATCTCACTTCTCTCTGATTTAGGTTTCGTATTACTAAGGACTGTAACTCAGGTATCTGCTTACCAATACCTGGGTAGTTGTCGTTGTTGTTTTCAATACTGTGAATCAAACCCAGAGTCTTTCACATGCTAGGCAGTGCTCTACCACTGAGCTACAACCTCAGTTCTAATATTGTCCTGGTTTTTATAGTTAATTTTTGTATGGCAGGTGGAGGAATTAATCAGAGGAAGAACTCCTTCTTTTAACCTCCATTGTCTGAAACCAGCAATTGTTTCTTTTTTTTTTTTTTTTTTGGTGCTGGAGATCGAACTCAGGGCCTTGTGCTTGCGAGGCAAGCGCTTTACCACTGAGCTAAATCCCCAACAGCAATTGTTTCTTTTATTAAGTCCCACAAAAGTAGTATTGAGTTCAGAGATGAATGTGGAAATTTAAGTACATTATTTCCATTACTAGTACGCACACATGCAGGATGAATCCCGGATGGGAAGATCACATTTTCAAAGGTGTGGGCTGCACTTGTGATCTGCCTCACAAGTAGATGACATGTGAAATTCCCTGAAAGTCCTCCGTGATAGGCAAGGCAGGAGGAAGAGCAATGTGACAGTTAATCTCCACTGTCAATGAGACTGGCTTAGGAGATGCCTAGAGCCAGATGTGGTGGCACATGCCTGTGATCCCAGGACTTGGGAGGCTGAGGCAGGAGGATTGCCATGAGTTTGAGGGCAGCCCAGGATACATAGTGTGTTCAAGGTGAGCCTCAACTGCATAGTGAGACCCTGCCTCAAAAAAAAAAAAAAAAAAAAAAAAAAAGAGAGATGCCTAGTAGATTAGTAAAGCACATGTTTGGATGTGTCTGGGTGGGTCATGGAGGTGTGACCCTGGGAATTATATCTGGTCTCTGGCCCCTTCTTCTCGGGTCCTTCCCCTGCCCTCTGATTCCCAGATGGCATGAGTTGAACCACTATTTTCTGCCACTATCTCCCACTTCTGCCTAATAGAGGCAGCCAATCAACCACTGAAACCTCTGAAACCATGAGCCCAAAAAAAAAAAAAAAAACAAAAAACTCTCCTCCTTTAAATTGTGTCTGCCAGGTATTTTGTCCAAGCAATGAAAATCTGCCCAGTGCAAGATAGACAGGAAGAATCAGAGAAACCAAATGCCCAGTGCCTGGTCTTTAATGTGAGAAATTTTTCATTCTCCAAAACATTTCAGTCTCTGCTATATGCGGCTTAGCAGCAAGGGTGAGGGTTGTGAGGTCTCCCTGGAAAGTCAGTGAAAATTAGTCCCATGAAATCTTGATAGCGGAGGTGAGACCCAGGACTATGGAAATCTGTCCTTTTTCATTTTAAAATTTGGGGCCAGACTATGTAAGCAAATTATAGTCTCTGATAGTCATGTTTATCAGACTTCCTGGTTCTAAGGAGGCAGAGACTGAATCAGGCTACCCCAAGCAGAGATGGTAAAAAGAGAGATAGGAATATAATGGAATTCGAAAAATAAGCCATGGTACAGCTGTGCCATTGTCAGTGAGCTTCAGAAATCTCAGCAGTGGGCTGTTTGTTGGTAGATCTTCAATGGATGAAATGTCCTTGCTATTATCACAGCAGTTCAGCAATTTGACTTCTCTTCTACCGACTAACCTCCTGACCCTCTATTCCAGTGGTGGTGAACCTATGCAATCATGTTGTTTTTCTTTTAAGACAAAAGACGTTCATGTATGAGTTGTTTTTTCTAAGTTAAAACCGCAGCATCAGGTTTAATTGCAGTGTTGGCACTTTGCGATAAATAAGTGGGTTTTGGGTTGCAGTTTGGGTGCTCATCTCTGAAAGGTTCGCCACTGCCGCTCTATTTGAGGTACTGAGATTCAAATCCTCATTCTACCTCTTGCTGGCCATATAACCTTGAGCAAATTACTAAACTTCTTTGCGTGTCTTCTGCACAAAGGGAACATAAAGAAAGCCTAAGATTGCTGAAGGAAGAAATGCTGGCTTCTGTACTTCATCAGTTCAAAAATGCACATTTGCATCCACAGTTTCACACCTCTGGAATCAAACTGCCTTTCATGGTTGCTGTCTGGCAGACAGGGGTGGAGTGGTGAGGTGGTTATTGTCGGACTATTTGCAGACAACTGAAACCTCTCTGTGCTTGACTTGGGAAACTAACGACAACCTGAAGCAGGAATGAACCCTGACTGTTGTCTAAAGTTTTCTATTGACACTTTTTGATAAGAGAATATTCCAGAATCAAAACTTACATAATAAAATTTGGAAGAAACTAAAAGAAATGGTAGAGCACTCTCTTAAGAATGGCTACAATGCAGTTGGGGATTTAGCTCAGTGGCAGAGTACTTGCCTAGGAAGTGCAAGGCCCTGAGTTTGATCCCCAGCTCCGCCCCCCCAAAAGAATGGCTACATTTTCCAAGAACTGCTACCCGCTGCTTTTGATGGCCCCAGAATAATGCTGCCTAGAAAAACACAAAAGTAACACAGCAGAACCAGACACTGGAGGAGATAAAGTTTTAGGAACCCTAATACATTCATTTTGTTTATATTTCCTTTTCAGATGTGCATAAGAATAATGTATGATGTAGATAACGTAAAAATCTATATATAAACCAGCATTAAAAAAGCCATTTCAATAAATGTAACATAAAACTGTGATAGGAAAACATGGCGTCCTGGATTAATTAGCAGTATTTTAAAATTTTGTATTAGTTCATAAAATAAAAAAGCATCATCCAACTGACAACTTAGATTTGATGAAATGTGCTATTTCGGTTATTTCTACCTAGTGAGTTTTGTTTACTCATAACTTTTACTTACTGGTTTCTTTCACTACCTTTTGAAAAAATATCCCAAACACATTTTATTTATTAACCAAACGGATGATCCTAGTTAAACCAACACCTGCATGTAGAACGTTTATAATACAGATAATTTGACTGTGGTTTAAAAAAAGAAAAAAGCAGCAGTATGGTGATTTGCTTATCGAACTGAACTTGTTCATTCTTGCAGCTAATTCCTGTCCAGAGTAATGATGGAGATTTTACTCCAATTTTTCATAGACCCCTAGAACATTGCTTATGACTTAGTCCATCACTAATTTCCCACCTTTCTATTTTCTTGCTATTGTTGTTCCTGCCCATCCCACTCTGGATGTTGACCCCGTGTGTCATGTGTAAAGTTGCAGACAATCTGTTTTTCTGCCGTCAACTGTACATTCCTCAAACTTGTCTCCTGGGGTACAAGAAAACTGTTGTTTTCAAGGTGCTTTCGACTTTTATGGTGAAGTTTTCACTGTCATAAGTGATGACATAATCTGGTCTGGCCAGTGCACCCATTTTTCAGGGAGTTGGTCCCATTCCTGCTTTCTTTCTATGTCCATCAAAGCCTTTGCTCCCCACCGGGAGCCATCTTCCTCCAAGTAGCCGAATGCTGGCCACAGGTGGGCTCAGTAGGGCTCCATGTGGGAAGCCCGCTGTGCTTCCTGGCTACCATTTTTCATGACTTTGCAGGTTCTGTTCATAAAATATCTGCTTGATTCTCTCCATAACTTCCAGAATGGACCAGCTCATTCTTTTTCTAACCAGTCTTTACCCTTAATCCAATCAACTGTGGGGGTAGAGTTATGTGGTACAGAATGTGACTGCCTCGGGCTTGCCCAGGAATTTGTTTTCATCTTTGTAACCCCAGCACTTAGCACAGTACCACACACAGTACCAGTACATATTTTTTTAAGTGGATATATGAACCAAACTGCGCTTGTGAGAGAGCAAAGTCCATGAGTCATTCACCACATATAGTTTGACAGTGAATTGTAGTTCGTAATTTTTTTCAAAAATCACAATAGCATCTGTAATTTACTGTATAAACATTTGATATCCATTTTCTACAAATGTAGTATTTGAGACTTTCATGGATTAAGATTTTCTAGCACTTAAATACTCTCCCAACTTGGAGAATTTTTCAGTAATCATTTTGATGTCTTCATTAATTAACTCTCCAATGGAGGGTAAATACTGCTTGATGTCTGTAGCAGATAGCAGAATAATACATTTAACTTTCTATTCTTTAAGTGGGCCAGATGTAATTGTAAATATTAGTGACTCTTATGATCACATATCTCCTTGAAAACATTTTCTTTTTCCTCCCTTTTCTTTCCTAATTGAGGAGATATCTGCCGGGGTTTCGTTTATTTGTTTGTTTGTTTGTTTCAGTATTGGGGATTGGAAGAGAGCACTGAGGTATATCCCCATCCCTTTTCAAACTTTTTATTTTGAGGCAAGCTCTTACTGAGTTGCCTGGCGGCCTTGAGCTTTTGATTCTCCTGCCTTAAACTCTGCAATACCTGGGATTACAGGTACATACCTCCCACATCTGGCCTCTCTAACTTTTTTGACAAATGCAGATTTCCCTTTTTATTGTGAGGATCGTATCACTGAGTAAATTCTGTAAATTTTGTGGTCAAGTCTCCTTATGTGATTAGTTTCTCCCCAAAGTCAGTGTGCTTGGTATGACTGATCCAATTAATTATACTTTACCATTCTTCACAGTTTTGTTAGAGCCTGCAGGCAAGACTTCAATCTTTGGTCATTACATCATTTAAGGAAGGGGCATGCAGTCAATGTTTATAGTTATGTTAGATCCTACCCTTCCCTCCTTTTCTACTGCCACCAGCAGCCTGCTCCGGGTCCTCATCTCCAGGAGGCTCACAGACACCAGCCTCTTCTTGCTGCAACCGCATGACCACACGAGTCTTGGGAGAAAGGACCTTTTCATAGAGTAATTCCTTTGCACTACATTTTCATTGTCCTTGGAATCAAGCCCCAATCCTCATTATGGCATCGGAGTTCCTCTGTAATTTGTCTTTAGCTCAGTTATCCAATATTGACAGTTATGATTTTACAAAAGAAACCTTTTCCAACCATGATCATGTGACTTGTGCCTATTTTTACCTTCTGGTATTTCTTGTGTCATTCCCCAATGTAGGCTGGTTTTTTTTCTGCTTCTATTCTATAAATCCTAGTTCTTCTAGAATAAAACTCAAATTCTTTCTACAGTAAGTAATATCTTATATTTTATAGCAATATATCATTTATACTATGTGCTCACAGAAACAAGTATTTCTCTTCATTGAATGTTCTCTACAGCAGCCTTTTGACATATAATTTAAAGGTCTTTTAACATTGTGAACAAAACTTCCTATAACTTTAAAACAAAATCTAGACTCTTACTATGGGCTACAAATTCTATTTGCCTCCTTGTAGCCTCCTGCTTAACTATTTTCCCCTTCACCAACTCCACAGAGTATTTCCGAGGGCCTTGGCACTTTCCATTTCTTTGGCTGAGTTATTTTCCCCCCAGACATTTGTACTGCTCAGTTTCTCCCCTCCTCATGGCTTTGTCCAGATATTCCTCAAAGAAACTCTTCTTGGCCACCCTGCCTAAGTAGCCTCTCAACCTCTATGATTCTTACCAGTTTTCATTTTTCTCATGATAGTACTCAACATTACTTGCTATTGTCACAAAACATTGATTTGTTTCTTGTCTCTCTCCCTCCTGCATGTAAGTTTTAGGAAGGAGTGATGAGAGGGTGTTGTCTGTCTTGTTCACCATGTTCACACCTGTTGACATGATGTAGCTAGTAAATATTTGTCAGGCAGGGGCTGGGCACATAGCTGTGCAGCACAGTGCATGCTTAGCATCTGCGAAGCTTGAGGTCCAATCACTAGGCAAAAGCAAAAAAAAAAATCTGATGGTTGAATTATTGAAAGAATGAGCAAAAATTCTTGAATTAGGCTTGAGTTAAAGTGTATCTACTTAACAGACACCCTTTGGGGACTCATGAGGGGAAAAGATTTGCCAAAATAATATGGTCAGTGACGGGAAAAAAGATAAAGTTATTCTCAGATTCCTATATTTCCCCTGTCCCCTTTCTTCACGTCCCCCTTTTCACACCCACCTTTGGGTCATCCTTTGTATGGCTGATAGTCTCATCTTGTATGTGCAAAATGTAAATTCGAAGATGCAACAGAGATTCTTAAACAAAGAAGATGCCATAACTGATGCTTGCCAACTTAAATTGTATCCTTCGAAGTACAACGTTAAGGAGGGACTGCATTTGCTTCAGAGATACTGCCATTACCAAAAGTATTTGAAAAACTGTTGGTTTGGAAAGATTTTCAGTCAATTTATTAGTAACCAAACCAAAAAGTTTGGTTTTTTCATTTTTATGCCAACATGTTCCCAAACTTTTATTCAGCCTGAGCATGCTGCTGACTTGTGGATTAAAAAGACCCAATCCATCTTCGAAAGGAGATATTTTCTAATATTTACATTATATACCATGTATACAGTATCCAATATTTAGATATACAATAGTAAGATGTTTCAAAAGAATGTGACATAAGCCCCGATAATATTTACAATCAAGAATTTTTAAAAGATGATTTGTGTAATTGTGGCACTACTGGAATTTTACACTTTTTCTAAATAATTACTCGGAGTGGGAAAACACTGTTAGATATGTTAATTCTCATCTATTAGTTAAAAGTCCACATTACTACATTATTATCTTCTCTATCACTATTGTAACTTTCTGTGAATACAGCGTGTTATGTCTTTAAATTCTTCAAAAAGCAGTCAATGTATATATTGAAATTTTGTTGAAAACATCCCAAATTATATTATATGGTAATATTGTAACAAAAAAAGAAAAGAATATAAGACACTAATCGGTGTGAATATCCAACTTTTAGATTTTTCATTTTGATTGAAATCTGAAATGACTTATTTTCAACAATAGATGGCGCTTTACAGGTTTTTTTGTTAATTGCAATGCATTGGCCATATGAAGTATATCTCTTCCTTCAATTTTAAAAATTAACACAGGGTTGAGGATTTAGCTCAGTGATAGAGAGCTTGCCTAGCAAGTGCAAGGCCCTGAGTTCCATCCCCAGCACTGCCCTCCCCAGTTAACACAAAAGCTTTAAGAGTGATATTATATACTTTGGTAACTGGTGGAAAATGTACCCGTTACTAAACCTGTCACTTAGGGAGAATCAAAATGAACATTCTAAGATTATAAAAAAGAGCAACACATATATACTTTTTGAGACTATGTAGAAGAATATGTTTTTACTTTTATGTTTATTTTCAACTTTTAAAGTGTTATTCAATCACATTTTAAAAATAATTATCTAAATTTTTTACTCTTAATTACAAAGAATTTACAAATTTTATAGAAGGGGCTTTTAATATTTACAACGATCTATTTTTATTTTACCTAGAAGTAAAATGTTAATGTTTAAAAATTCCACATAAATGTTAAGGTGACCAGGCCTCATTATGTGACTCAATCTGAAGTTATTACTAGACAGCCACTCCAGAGCTGCAGTTAAAACACACACAAGCACACACACACACACACACACACGCATACACACAGACATGCACACCCGTGTACATATGGCAATATAGTTATTTATGTCTAAGTATTTTCAGTCTTAGAGAAATAAAAATGAAACCAAATTAACTTGAAAAATCTGTAAGGCAAATATATTCATTATTAGGGGTGAAGCTCCAGGAAAGAGGAAATGTTAAACATTACTTCGTCTTTTGGTGTGTTTAAGGCAACGATAGCTAATAATTTATACAGATCTTTAAAGCTTACAAAGCACTTTGTATATATTTAAGTATTTTAGTAACACTAGGATTTAGGAAGGTAAAGTACTTTTAGTAATTTCAAATTGATGAAGAAGGAACTCAGAGAAGTGAGGGTTGCCTAGCTAGAAAGTGGCCAATTCAGATTTTCAACACATATACGATCAGTTTTATAGATCATTGAAATACTTCTATAAATTAAAATATTTTAAATGTTCTAAGAAAGTTATTAAGGAAAATTCTATAAATACTTTTTAAAAAAATTTCTTTTCATAAGTTTTGTGCTATATTTTTTCAATATTAATCATTCATAAGGAATGACATGCCTACAGTTGTTTCACTGATATGCTGTTTTTTCACAGAAAAAGGATAAACTGTACATTTTGACATAGATTATTTCAGTACACAACAAAGATTAGCGTAAGCATGCCCCAGCAGAGGCTTTAAGTTTCTGTATTAATGAGAATATGATTTTATTTTCTTACCTATCTTGGGGAGGCAGGTACAGGTTAAATCAACCTCGATTCTTACGTGTTTATCTGTAAAGATGAAGATAGCAGTAGATAGTTATGGAAATGAGAGATTAGTAACTTTTGTTGACCACAATCAAAGATACCAGGTGATCATTATTAAGACATTCTGTTCCACATTTCGAAAGTCAAATCAGCAGAAAACATAGCCAATGTTGTTTCCTTATGAAAATGAAGAACAAGTCAAGGCTCACTCAGATGGGAGCATTTAATATCACTGGAGGAGGAAAGAAGACAGGATTTATTACTCAATTGACTAGATAAAAAATGAGGACTGTTTTGTACTAAGGCAAAGATACTTCCTTAAACAAACTTTCCTTGTGGGTTTAGTTAGTAAAATTTTTGCTATCTAGAAGTAATGAGGTTTATCCGAACGCTTGTCACTTCATAAAGGAATATGGCACATAATGAACGAAGGGCACCCATTGAGATTCCTTCGTGCACATTTCTTTCTTTTCTTACAACTGCAGAAAAATAAAATCACTTGTGATCATGTGTACAAGTATATAGTGCAGACAGGAACTACAAAGCATTCAGTGTAATTTACTCAATGCATTGCTTGATTTGCCCACTTCCAGAATTCGAAACCAATGCAGAACATGAGTACTTTAAATAAGGCAGAGGATGAGAATTACACTTATGAAAATGAGGAGAATGTTTATGGAAAATTTACAGAATAGGTTAGTCTATTTCTGTCAAATACAAAGATTATTTACGAAAGGAAACTGAAAATAACATGGCCTGCCCTTGCCAGCTTTTCTTGGGAAGTGGAAGAATATAGTGACTATTGCCCTAAAAGGAAAGTAAGGAGAACCTAGTTTCCATTACTAGTTTTTCATTGATTTATTAGATTCTTATACACTAACTCATCAACTTCTGTGTTATTTTGCATGTTTGTTTTTCAATAAAATAAAAGATTATAATTGAATAATAATGTTAGTAATAATATATCATGACCACAAAAATTGGGAGAATTAATAAACTACTATTTTTCAAAAGCTTGGAACACATTGTAGTTCTGTTTTTATTTTGGCAAATAAAGTAAATAAATGAGTAAGTAAAGTATTTTAGTACTCTACTGTTTAATTTTTGTTAATCACTAGCAGTTGTGAGGATTTGCCAGATTTTTCTTCCACTTTATTCTTTTCCAAAAATCAAATCAGCAGAAGAGATAGCTAATCTTGTTTTCACATGAGAAAGAAGAACAAGTCAGGGTTCACTTTCCATTCCACTTTATTTAAACATATCTTACTAGAAAACTAAAAATTATTATAAGATTTTTTCCCATTAATATTTACATTGTTTTTCCTTTCAGAAAAATTTCATACTCCAGTTACCATTTCTAGCCAAGGTATCCTGTAATTAAACTCACCGAATAAAGAATAATGTCTATTATCAGCTAAAAACTTAGAATTCCTACAAAGTTTTACAGTTGTGGGCAATCAGAAGAAGTAGGTTTCATTAAATGTCTTCTAGCTACAAAGTGAAAAGCTGTTCTTACATTTATTTGTAATTTAATATTTAGAGGAAAACATTGATGCGTTTTAGTGCTAAATGGCATCAGGTTTCATTGATCTGTTTTGTATGCCATATTTTATTTGAGTAAACATGACTACTGATGATAATGTTTTAGATAAAATCTTATGGATTGTATTGTTATAATTTTAAAATAACATCATGAAAGCTATTTTAATGTATCTCTGACTGAAATACAGTACCTTAAAGTTCATTTGTAATAGAAAACTTTCAAATATGTGTTTGTGAGATTTATGGAATAAGAATGTTCAGTGCTCCCTCTCCTGGTTTTATCACATTGGTGAACTGACCTCTTATCCTAAAATTATGATGGCTGCTTAGAAGATAATTTAGAAGGACCAAAGAAGATACTCTGATGTAATAGTCTATTTCTGATTTGAGTATTCTAGATCCATTCAAAAAAAACCCTATCTATCATTAGTGAAATTTCACTGTATCCCCAAACCTAATGAGATCTATGAAAAAATACAATAAAATTAATTTTGTTTTAAAAGAAACAATTTTAATGCAACATAGTATAAATTCGATGTCATATTTTATTTATTTTTTTGGTGGTGCCGGGGATCGAACTCAGGCCCTTGTGCTTGCAAGGCAAGCACTCTAATCACTGAGCTAAATTCCCAGCCCTCAACGTCATATTTTAAAGTAGGCTCTTTTAATACATTTTATATTAAGGGTGAATATGTAGTTTCTCAGCATCATTCTTTTCTTTGTTATTTTCGGTGATGCCTTCTTCTTCTTGATGTTCTTAGCTGTGCTCTGGATTTCTCAGAAGCAATTTCGAACCCAACTTACATTTTCGTAAGTGTTCAAGGATTTGAAAGTCCACTGCGTGGCAAAAACACAAAACAAAAACAAAAACAGTTTCCAGACAATCATTTATTGTAAAGATTTTTTAAAAATTACTTTGAACTAAAAATATTCACACTCAAATATATATATATATATATATATTTTTTTAAACCGAAGACTTCATGTTGTTCCTGATGTGTGGTACCAGGAAAAAATTTCCTTTCTACTAACTATATGCTTTTAATATTTAGCTATCTCTTAAGTCTCTGCAGAACCTTACATTTCACATATAGCTATGTTTAGTGCAGCATGAACTATGATTTTGGTGATAAGCGTCAAAAATCCTGTAGTTTGTTAAGAATCAGAGAGCAAATTTCCTACTAATTAGGGTTTTTTATTCAGTCATACATCATATCAAGAATAATAAGATGTCTTAGTAAATTATTTCTATTTTAATTAATTACCTTTGGCTAATTTAAATTTTTGTTTTTTGCTTTGGAAAATTATACAACTATATAAAATAGAATTTGGGTTTTTTTTCATGTAATTGATATTTGGGAAATTATATCACGATGCAAGATAGAGCCATCGTCCAAAAACTCAGAGCAGGCAGTTCCACCTTCCTGCTGTATCCTATCGTTACATTACATTTGCAAAAAGGAGAGACACTTTTTGAAATTTCAGATCTCACCTATTCTGACCCTTGAGATAACTGTAATGTTCCAAGTTTTAAATGATCAATACACATTTTCCCTCGAGTTGATCAGAAGTGATGGTTGGGCATGCAACATTTTCATCTTTTATTCTCCAGAATTCTTTTCTAATTCAAGGTTGGAGTTCACCAATTCCTGTAGATCGGAGATTGGTAACTAAATTTGAATGCCTTTTGCCTGACAAATTGCAATTTGCAGGATTTTTACAAACAATCCCAAATTTTTAGAGGATGTATACAGGGTAACGTTTCCAAGTTGGTACACGTAAACGAAAAAAGCAAAAGACAGTTGAGAAAATCCTGTTCCAGGTTTTCGGGCGGCCCGGATGATTGACACATGATATCACTGGAGGCGTGTCCGGCAGTGGAGGTGGAGGTGGCCGCGAGGAGCTGAAATTCTGCGGAACCGGAGTGGGATCGCTCTGTAAGGCACGCAGTGGTTTGCGGAGTGATAGCGGCAGAGCTCCATGCCGTGGATAAGGAACAGCTGCAGTGGGTATACATGTGCCTGAAAAGCAATTCCAATCTTTGCATTAGGTAAGAACCGTTTCCTTCCTTCCCTTCCGTAGACATTTTAGGAACGATAAGGTGAGAAATGTTTGCTTTTGCACGGAATTGAACATTTCTTTGAACTCGCTCTAGAACTAAGGTTACTGGTTGCATTTCAAAACACCAGCAGCATTCTCATAGATAAATTCTCTTAAATTCTACTGCTAAAAAAAGAAAAAAAAGCAGGGTCCCTTTCACTTTTTTCTCCCTTACCCGAACAGTAACATGCCTTAAGAGTCTGTAAACGATCGGATGTGTGAAACACAGGGCCATTTATGCCGAAGAGGGGCTGGCTCTCGGCGTGTGTACCAAATGTGTGTTTGCTTAGGCATTGTTGGCGACGAAATCCAGAGCCAAGCAATGGTTTAAAACCTGAATTTCTAGTCTCTACTTATTGATTTCCAATGCGCAGAGGCGTTGCTTGGATGTTGAGTTCCTCGGCATTCCAAGGGGGCCAAAGCACTTCGGCAAAAACGTGCAAGACTGCATGTTACTTGGGTTCTCTGGTGACACGCCGACTGTGAGCCGGCCTGTCAATCACCGGGAGCAGCAACAGGCAGCACATGGCAGCGGCTGCGGGCTCCACGGTCTGCGGGCGGCGGGGCGCGCGGCGCGTCCGAGCGCCTGGAGAGAAAGGAAATTCATGTGTTTTTCTCTCTCTCTGATCGTCCGTAGCAGGCGCCTCGGCCGAGGAACCGCAGGGTCGGAGCACTGGGAGTGCGCGCTGCCCGGGAGAGGCTGACCTGCAGGACCGGAGTTCCCGGGGACGCCGCGTCCCCGCGTGCCCAGCGTGCGCGATCGGGAAAGCGCCCGGGCAGCGCCGGGGACCTGGGACGACGCCCGCCCGCCCCTCTCCGAGAAGGACCCCAAACCTCGCTCCCCACACCCCCTCCCCCACCCAGCAGCGCGGCCTCTGTCTCGCGGGCGCCTGCGCCGGGGTCCCGCCCCGGGGTCCCGCCGAGGCCTGCGCAGCCCCGGGACCAGCCCGCCGACGCCGGTTCGAGCCCAGCCCCGGGCGCCGCGGAGTCTCGAACGCCCGTGACGTGGATTTTCAGTTACTGGGAGGCCTCCACCCCTCTCTCCTTCCCGGCGAGGAGCGACTGGAGCCCGCGAAGTCCCCGTCCGAGCCCGCCGTGCCCCCCCGCCGGCCCCGCACCCCCCCGCCGCGCGCACCGCTGAGGGACGCGGTGAGCCCTTCCGGAGCGGTCGCGCGGTCGTAACCGGATCTCGGCGGGGTCCGCAGGCGGGAAGCCCCCACGTGGATGTTCCTGAGCGGCGCGGGGCCGCGGGAGACCTGCCCTCCGCAGCCGGAAGGGGCCCGCGGGCCGACTCGCCGCCGCTCAGGCGATGCCTCCGCGTCCTCCCCGCGGCGGTTGATGAGGCGCGGGCACGGGGCCGCGCGCACCGGGACGTGGGCCGGGTCGCACGGCTGGGCCCCCCGCCTCCGCTCGGGCCTAGGTGAGTGCGCGGCGGGGCGGGCGGGGCTGCGCGCGGCAGGTGCTGCGCGAGGGGGAGGGGAGGCGCGCGGCCCTGGGCGCTCGGCGGACCTTTCGGGGTCCCCCCGGCCGCGGCTGCTTGGAGCTGGGGCGCCGGGACCTGAGGGGTCCTCTGCGCGGCAGAGGTGGCTCCGAGCGGGCGTTGGGGGCCCCCGGCCCCGTCGCGCTCTGCGGAGGAGCCCGAGTGCGCGCGCGCGCGTGGAGGAGGCGCCCCGGATCTGCCCGCGACCCCCCGGTCCGCCTCAGCTTTCTTGTTTGGAGCGCGAGGCGAGGGCGAGGGAGGGGAGAGGGCGCTGCCACTTTAAAAGTGGAGAAGTCCGCCCTCCTGAGGTAATGGTAACCTCCGCCTCCTCCCTCCTCCTGCTAGAGGGAGAGAGAGAGAGAGAAAACTTGTTTTCATTCATAACTTTTTCCTTTTCCTTCCTCTCCGTCAACTATTTATTCGCCGCTCCTCCGCGCGGATCGCAGAGGGCGCCGCGCTCCCGTCCTAACTTGCAATGGGGAGACGCTCGCTCGCCCGCAGCCCCTGCCCCAGCTCGCTTCTCCCCGGCGCTCGTAGAATCTAGCTTTTCCTTTAAAGGACAGACTTCTTTTTAAAATAATTTGACTTCTGATCAGCCCAGCCGCGGGCTCGCTTCTGCTGAACGCCCGCGTGAACGGGCGAAGCGCGTTAGGATCTGACGCGAGCCTGGGTGGGCAGCGCGGAAAGCGTGCGGGCGCCCGCGGAGATCTTGGCGTGCGATGGGATTGTCCGGAAAGGTACCGACTTTTCTTCACGACTTCTTGCGGGAAGCCTGTGCCGGGAGCGGGTGAGCGTGTTCGGAGTTAGATCACAGACGTGTCATTGGTTGAAAATGGATTTTTCTTCGCATCAGAGGTGGCGCGTTTTCCTTGCTATGTATTTTTGTCTGGCAGTTTAATTTACCAGCCAGCGTGAGCTTCGTTACATCTCTCGTGTGAAATGCGAAATTAAAGTTGTGCCTGGCGGTTTGTTCTGGTTACACTCGGCAGGTCCTTCGCACCGGTTTTTCTTTTTCTTTCTGTGGAATCTGACTTAGTGCTTTTACATGCCCTTTGCTTTCAAAGCAGTGGATTGCAGAGTGTTTGGTGTGGAGGAATGATGGTGTGCAGGCGTGAATGAGTCGGTGTTTTTGAGGACTTTAAGCCCCTGAAGGACTCCAGGACTAAACCCAGCAGGTTATAAGTTTCTTTTCCTGGCATGCAGAGGAGGTAGAATGGAGCGGGAGCAACATCTAAGGCAAAGTCTCGAGACATTGGTTAATGTAAGTTATGGGCTTCTTTCTGTTCTATCTCTAAAGACGGTGTTTTTTGGTACAAAGTGCTAGTGGAGGTGGACTTTTTTTTTTCTTTTTCAATCTTAAGTTGGGTTGCATCCGTAGACTTCAGAAGGACTTTGTGTGAAAAATACTCTAATCTACCATTGAGTGTAAATGGAAACATTTTTTGTATTCGGTAATTTGTTTTATGAATAATACATGATAAATTAGAAGTAATTTACTACCAGTACAGAAACATGCTTATTTTGTATCAGAATATTAGTGTACTTGTGTATTACAAGAAGTACATTGATTCACAATTCAAGGTGATTTTGAAAATCAGGGTCTGTGATATAAATAGAGCTTTAAATTAAAGGAAATACAGATAATGACAACAGTCAGAATTTCCCCACACTGCTTTGAAGGCCTAACACTTGTGCAGAAACGTTATCTTGTTATATGAATGTACTCTGATTTAAGCTTTTAAAAGTCATTGCATGATTTGAAATCTGAATACTCTGTTAGAACATTTCACAGAATAGGGCATTGAACTGTGTGTGTGTTAAGTGTCTATAGACACCAAAAACTATTGTGTTCCTCATACATTCATCTTTGCATTCCACAGATGAGTAATGAGCTAGCTTTCAAATCCTGATTTCTACTGAAAGTGACCTCTTATTTTGAGATTACATTTTAGTTTGGAATCTTTTTAATTTTTTGGAAAATGCCTTAGTTAATTTTCTCATCGTTAATCTGAAGCTTGTAACAGCATACAGACGATGAGGCAACAGCACCAACACCATTCTTGAGTTCTAAAAAATACTAGACATTTTCCTTCATGAAAACGACCCCTAACTGACAGTGAGCTTTCTTTAGATGAGAGCTATTGCAGTCTTAATATCCAATCTTCCCTACAAAGGCATATTTCAATTTAATTTTTGTTAGATTCATAAACAGGAAGGCATTACTTCCTCTTAATTCTACTTTTTAAAAGCTGGAAAAACTTCTGATTTTTATGGCATGGGGTCTCTTGCTTACATTCCTCTTGTATGATGTGGTCCACAGCCTCTCTTGGAATTGGACTCTGGCCGGGACCTCAGCATCATTGTAATTGGATGATGGAGGAGATCATTACCAGGTGGTTTAGGCAGTTTGTGACTTGACAGGATCCCCCCCCCCAAATGCTTCCTGTCATTTATTCTCTCTTTCTCTCTCTCTGTTTTGTTTTGTTTTTTTTTCATTTTTGGTTTCTTTTTTAGGATTTCGGATGCATGCCAGGTTTCCACTGATTGCCAGGATTCGAGATCACTACACATGGATCCCCAAAATCAACATGGCAGTGGCAGTTCATTAGTTTTGATCCAGCAGCCTTCTTTGGATGGTCGGCAGAGATTAGACTATGAGAGAGAGATTCAGCCTGCTGCTATTTTGTCCTTAGACCAGATTAAGGCCATCAGAGGCAGCAATGAGTACACAGAAGGACCTTCAGTGGTAAAAAGACCTGCTCCAAGGACAGCACCCAGACAAGAAAAACATGAACGGACTCATGAAATCATACCAGTCAATGTGAATAACAACTATGATCATAGACCTACAAGCCACCTGGGACACGTAGGACTCCCAAGTAATGCCAGGGGCCCCATTTTAAGCAGGTCAACCAGCACTGGAAGTGCAGCCAGTTCTGGGAGCAACAGCAGTGCCTCTTCTGAGCAGGGGCTTTTGGGAAGGTCACCACCAGCCAGACGTATTCCTGGTCATAGGTCTGAAAGGGCGATCCGGACCCAGCCCAAACAACTGCTTGTGGATGACTTAAAGGGTTCCTTGAAAGAGGACCTGACACAGCACAAGTTCATTTGTGAACAGTGTGGGAAGTGCAAGTGTGGCGAATGCACAGCTCCCAGGACCCTGCCATCCTGTTTGGCTTGCAACCGGCAATGCCTGTGCTCTGCGGAGAGCATGGTGGAATATGGAACCTGTATGTGTTTAGTTAAGGGCATCTTCTACCACTGCTCCAATGACGACGAAGGGGATTCTTACTCGGATAACCCTTGCTCCTGTTCACAGTCACACTGCTGCTCTAGATACCTGTGTATGGGAGCAATGTCTCTGTTTTTACCTTGCTTACTCTGTTATCCTCCTGCTAAGGGATGCCTGAAGCTGTGCAGGGGGTGTTATGACTGGATTCATCGCCCAGGGTGCAGATGTAAGAACTCCAATACTGTCTATTGTAAGCTGGAGAGCTGCCCCTCCCGGGGTCAGGGGAAACCATCATGATTTTTGGAGGCGGGTTGGACCTCCTGAACTTCTCACTTTCTAGCTGTTAGAAAATACCCTATTACATACTGGTTTTCTTTTCTTTAGTGTTTTTCCCTGTTCCCTGCCTTCTCCTCCCCTGTTCCCAAGGTTTGACTTCTGGATTTTACTCTTCTCCTCTGGACGATGTTCCATGAGAGTGGACTGTGAAACTGCACCTGGCTCCCACTTGGGACAGGAGCCTCTGCCATCTGTTCCAGAGGGTTTTGAGAACCAGTGGGCTTTTGTGTGGCCTTTTTGTTCTGCAGGTGACTTTCCAAAGTTGTGTACATGAATATAAGATACCCACTCAGACTACAGGATTTAGAGCTGGTTTTGATTGGGGACTGTGGGAGCGGGGGAATTGGTTTTTGAAGAAGCGGCCATTTAATTGCTTAAATAAGCTATGTATTAAGTCTCTTTCCAATTAGAGCTGTCTTCCTAAGCATTGGACCGGTAAATAGAATGGGAGGATGTATAACATAGAACTTTTTCTTTCGCCACTGTCCTCCTTTTGTTGCTCAGTCCTCTCCTCAGTTTTGGCATCACCTTGCTCTGCAGATGCCAGCTGTTGCCCTTCCTTTTTCCTTCTATGTAATTTTAGATTCTCTTTACAATGTAAGTCTTCACATTGGAGATACATTCGTTGTAACTTGTTCATTCCTATTCTAGCTTTCATATTCTTGAAGGATTCAACTACCTTCCTTCCATACCCCACACTCGTCACCAAATTTTTATTGTCATTGAGGGCACTGGGATAACCGAGGTTGAAATTTATAGCTGGTCAATCTATAGGTGTCATAGAACTAGGCTGCCTAAAGTGATCTTGGCTCCTTAATGGTCCTTTTGGTCCCTTGGTTAGTTAAAGCTGAGTAATCCTAATCTTTTCTGTATTTTCATTGCCTTAAACCACAAATTGTGGTGCTTTTTGTATATTTTATGTATAAATCACAAAGTTGAATTCTGACTATTTTTAAGACAAAAGTCTGTTAAACTTTTTTTATTGTAAAGAATATTTATTATGCGAATCTATTATTTTATGATATTTATTGCAAAAGACTGTTGAAATGTACTCATGTCTGAATATAACAAAATATCAATACTTAACGAAAAATAAGGTGACACAAAGAAAGTACATATGTTAACTATAATGCAGAAAATATATTAATTAATGAAACTGTCTCCTGATTGCTTCATTTATTTGCCTGTACTATTAAGGTAATTTTATTATTTGCTTTGACTTATTTTCATGCACACTCATTTTACTTCTTTCCCTTCAGATATTAGACCCTGGTGATCTAAATTGTAAACTGGATGTTTCCTGGAAAGTAGTTAAAATTTTGAAATCCAAATTCTGTTTCATCAACTGCCCAAACTTATAAAGTGAAAAAGTTTTGTAACAGTAACAGTGACTCCTACTTTGGCTATTTTATAAGCATGAGGTTTTGTTTATGTCATAGTTTTTTGAAATGGGACATATCCTTAAGTTTAAAAAGTGTTTATTTTAACTGTCTTGGATTAATTAGAAGTTAATCTTCATCTGCAAGACTTAAAAAAGAATTTAGTTCTGTGGACATGCTAGGAGTCTCTGGTATTGTCATTTTAATAAAACTTTGGAAGTTGGAGTATACCAAGGGAATATGTCATATTTTTTTAAAAAATTCCTATCCCTTCCTTTTAATTCCCTTTAGTAAGTACTCACTGTGATCTGATCAAGTTGCCCTTCTTCATGTCTGGTGGAGTAAGAAATGTGTGTCCAAAACTTCACATAGATTAAATATTCTGATACTGTACTTTTTAGTCAACCATTCCACTAGGCTCTTTGGGTTAGATAAAATTTTTAACTGTGTGTGTCCTTTGCAATCATGTCAGTCACATCAATTCCCTGTGGCTAAATGTTGTCAGTAGCTATCCTCATTTGAGAATAATTATTTACATTTGAAAATGTTGACATAATTTGAACCCAGCTTTCAATACTCTTATGCAGCTTTTTGTTTTGATCATTGCTCATAGATGGTCTGACTATTTATTTATGAGTATTTGTTCTTTATAAATAGGCTTTGACCCTGCTTTATACAGCCAGGGTATGATTGATAGAAACTTGTAATAATGCTTTTCTGTCAAGCCATTAAACCTACTAGTGGGCAGCATGACAGTTGATAAATATTTTTGCTGTGTCCTGAAAGTTGACTTTTCTTAATGAATGTTTGCTTTCAAAGGCGATTTCATAATCTGTAGTATTTTAGAACGTGAACTTGGGTATTTTTCTCATACTCAAGTTATGTGATGTTATCACTGGTCTCTTAATATTTACAGTATTTTCTTGAGATTTGGCTCACTAACGGAGTATATAAACATAGGCTCCTTCAAAATACTGTGTGGTTTTTCCTGTTATTATTCAGATACTTGGTATAATTAGGAGTTGGTGTGAGAGCTGTCTGTAGCTATAATAACCAGAATAAGAAGCAGTAGCTTTTATTGAAAGAAATTTATAAGTTTTATGAGAATGAGGTATGCCGTAAGAGTTTAAACTCCGGCTATATGGAGAATTCATTAAAATCATGATGTTATGATGGTGGTCTGCCGCTCCTAGGGCTCTGTATGTACTCTGGCATGCTGTCAGGACTACACTTGGAAGCAACAATGGGCTAGAGGTTCACATTTCTAAGAGGCTTGTCAGGTAACAAAGCATAAACACTTTGATTCAAAACTTCATCTGTGATGGTTTAAACCTGGGGGTGGGGTTAAATATTTGGGTGAGTCCTACGTGCTTATGAGTCCTAGGCTTTTTAACCTAACACCAATTGCCATTTGAAGTGTTAACTAAGGCTTTGAAAGAGCTGAACTTTTTCTTACAATGCCGCTGTCATTTATTTATTTAATACAGTACTGCCAAATGAGAAATGACATACCAAATAAATGGGTAGACCTTTTTTTATTCCACACATTTGTTCCTTGTTCTCCAACCAGTAGAGCCTGACAGAATGGATAGATGTTTTTGTTAAATGATTTCTTTCTTACGCCAATTTTTATATTTTGAAGAAATCTTACTTAGATAATCTAATTGTGAATAAAACCAATACAGGATTTCTATAATTGAGTAGTTTCCTGTTAACAGAGTTTATAAAATGTTAACGTAGCCAGGAAATGAAATCTGACAACATATATGTTTCTTTTTGTAAAGGCCTAAGGTGCATCTTGAAAGATTATTATATTTAAACACTTTATGTTTAGACTTATAATTATCATATGATTTTCAAATTCCAAACCATAGAGCATTCCAGTTTTTTCTTAACAGAAACAAAAAACAGTAGTTGTTAAAGTGAAAGGAAATGAGTTAAAAGCTAATTATATTTTACCCTGAAACTGACATTGGAACCAAATTTAGAGAACTAATTCCCAGAGGATTGATTTAATTTTTTAAATTATCTCCTTTTCCTAACTCTTTCCTATGTAAAATAGAGTGACATATTTCATGGCAGATTTTATGTATAGCTCTTTATACAAAAAAAAATCTCTTTTCAAAACATTAAGATATTAAACAAAAACAGCATTGTTCTCATTTTAAACTGTATCCAACCTCTCACCATATATTTTTAGTTTCAACAGAGTTCATTTTTAAACGTCTTGAATACAAAACTTTAAATTCTTTTGGCCAATTAATTGATTTTTTGGAAGCTATTTTTTCTACTATTTTACCTAGTAAATAAAATAGCCTATACTTCCCTGACAGTTACTGGTTCTTCTCATATTCCCTATTACCAAGCCATTTTGCTGCACTTACTGAAAACCTGCTATGTGTATTATTCTATGTGCAATAGAATTTTAGCGTTAGAAATAGATCTCAGATTGTATCTTAATGTCTCTCAACCCTCTATGAAAATAAATAGGTCACTAGTTAAAAATTTTTTAATTCAGAAGTCTGTGTCATAGCTCAGCACTATCAGAAGAATCTCCAAGGAGGGGCCTGGTATTCTGTATTTTCAAAAAGCCTCTTGGGTGATTTTATCAGGTAATTTTGGAACTGATTCAGTTAGCTTGATATTTTCATTTTGAGAATGTAGAAAAAAAAAAGGCAAGGCTTGAGAAGATAAACTGTGCATGATCGCTAGGTTGGAGCCAGAACTCTTATCTGATACAGAATTTGCTTTTCTTAGCACCCAGCTCAGTGCCTTTCTGGTGGACATTAATCTATACCATCCCCTTTATCAGAAAGTCTTTGCTTCACAATTAGTATATTTGTAATATAAGAAATGCAATGTTACTCTGCACACATTGTTTGCATTAGGTATCAGAAATAAGTAGCAGATAACTGCCATTATTTTTCATATATTAATATTAAAATTCACAACTTAGTTGGAAAGTCCAATGTACACTCCATGCAGGTTTGTATGTTTGTAATAGCACAAACAAATCAGTTTGTGAAAGGTAGTAGTAACTTGGTATGTAGATTAAGAACTCTACAAGGGTTGGGGATTTAGCTCAGCTGTAGAGCTCTTGCTGAGCAAACACAGGCCCTGAGTTTGATCCCCGGCACCAAAAACAAACAAACAAAAAACTCATGTGACAGTAATTCTTAATCATTTCTCTGGCATTAAGATTATAGTGATTAAAAGGCTGCGTTAAGTATTCTGTTTCTCATTAAAAAGTTTGACGTTACCTGTCAGGTGATACCATACTAGATACCAAAATAATTCTAATTGCAAAAGCTATCAGTGAACTTAGTTGAACTGTGCATTTAGGTAAAGTGTACTGGAAGCATCATTCACCAGTAGTCTGAGAACTTATTTCGATAAAAACATCAGAGAATCATAATTTTCATGTAGAAAGAAATTTAAAGAGTGTCTAATCTTTTAGAGTTGAGAAATCCATGCTTAGTGAAGTTACTTAAGGTCATGACCTAGATGCCAAAATAAACATTCTAATATAAAGATTACTTGTTGCATATGCACATGTAAATGACTGCAAGGAAGGAAGGAGAGGTTGAGTGGGGGGATTTAGGGATGGAATGAATGTTTCAGGTTAGCTTGTAAGCAAATAAAATTGAACAGACTTTAGAGCACAGTGAATTGAGGGCAGTCCACAGCAGAAAAATAAGTGCTGTAAGAGGGGAGCCAGATAAAAACTACCGAGTAAATTTGATAGAAGTAAACTAGGCACATGTTGAGTTTGGCTAATAGTGGTTCTTAGCCTAATATGTACTGTAGATTAAAATCACAGAGGAAAAGATAGCACCACCACGAATGAGCAAAAGTAGACCCACACTTCCCCAGGGCAGTTAGACCAAAGTCTCTGGGAATGGGCCTTGGCTTTTGTTTCACAAACACCCTTGATTCTGAAGCCCAGCTGGGTAAAAGCCACCGAGTTAGATTATACTCATGTGTGGGAAGAATGGCAGAGAGTATGATAAGGAGCCCAAGTAAGAAGAAGAAAGAAGAAGAAAACCAAAGGTCTTGGACTAACTTGCAGGTTAGTAAAGATGGAAAGAGGTGAATGTCAGAAGTATTGCAGATTGAAAATTTTAGCACTTTCCACTTATTTATATATGGGTTTGAAATGAAGGAAATAATTGAAAATAATACAAAGATTCTGTGCCAAGGCAAATGGGGAAAGGTATTTTGGGTATGTGGAATGGAAGAAACTGTGAGTTCTATTGGGATGAACACTTAGAATGCAGGTAGAATTGCCAGCAGATTTGCTGTGGGAAAGGTCTAGAGTTCAAGAGAGGTTAGTGAAGACCTATCATCCTCATAGGGGTAATAGAAATTGGAATTTAGATCCCTAAGGGAAAGACTGGAATTAATAGATGCCTGGGAACAAACCTGGAGGGACTACCTACCTTTAGGGGCCAGATACTAGAGCCGATAGAGCCATGAGATGACTAAAGTAGGGGTTGTGGATTTAACTCAGTGGTAAAATGCTTGCCTAGCAAGCTCAAGGCCCTAAGTTGGATCCCCAGCACCCCACCACCCAAAAAAGCATAGGCACTGAGAAATTGGTGTGTTATTGAGCCTAAAGGAAGAGACTTTCAAGGTGGAAATTAGTAATCAAAGGTTAAAAGCTGCTCTAACTTCCAATTAAATTTGGCAAGTGGTGTTTAGGTGAAGTTATAAAGAAAATCAGAATGCATAAGATCAAGAAATGAGAGAATAGTAAGGACATGCAGGTAACCCTTGTATGCTATTCATGCTAGGACTACTCAGGTGATGGAAGAGTAACTATGGCAGTTCACACCTGAGAGGGGTTTTAGAATAACAAACTGGAGTGCCGTTCCCCCCTCTATTAGCAGGAAGACAACAAGGACAGTAGAGAAGAAGAAAAGGAGCAGGGGAACGGTTGAAGGACACCATCCTAGGACAAGGAGAAGCAGGAAGAGAAAACACAGAGGAGAGCTTTGACCTTGACAAGGGCTTCTTCACTCAGAACAAAGAAAGAAGAAAAAGATACAATGGAATTTAAAGAGGGAGAAGAGGAAAGTTGTAGAAATACACCCTATTTTTGGTAACTAGAAGGATGATCCGGGGACAGGATGCATCCTAGACTGAAACTTTTTTTTTTTTTTTTTTTTTTTTTTGGTGCTGAGGTTCGAACTCAGAGCCTTAGCGCTTGCAAGGCAAGCGCTCTAACCACTGAGCTAAATCCCCAGCCCCTGAAACTGGTTTTTGGGAACAGATGTAGAATAGCTACAGGTGAGGACTAGAATGGGCTGGTAGAGTCCACAGGAGAGAAACTGGAGGGAGAGCAGGGAGGGACCTCAGCTCACATGTAACAGGGAATGCTTGGGGGAGGCACTAAATGTTTGTCAGACATTATCTAGACATTCCCTGGAGCTGGTTAGAGGGTCAAGTTTACCTGGGCGAGGGGGGCGTGGTCAGGAGTTTTAGGGCAGTAGCCTGAGTGTTTGCTAAAATGACTGGTTAGAGGAATTGGATGAAGGCTCCAATGAGATGAAATACAGATTTCCTAAGGAAATGAGAAAGGCCTGCGGCTGAGACAGAGGGGTATTCCCAAGTGAAAGCCTTAGAACGCTGAGGACATCGAAGCTTTCTGTGTGCTGATGGGTAGTTGAGGTAAAATGAGCTGGAGATATTTGGAGCCAAGGAAGAAATGGAGGGCAAAATGGAAGGTGCTGTTTAGAAGAGTAATCAATTTAGATATTAAAATGACATAGGAGAAGACAGAGAAGAAAATCTAGAAGTCGGTGTTTATATTAAGAAAGGATATTTTTAGATGCTTTAATTTGTTTTTAATCTAATGGATTATAAATTAAGTGATTAAGATCTGATAAAAAGGATTTCTTGAGGAATAATCTTAATCAGGAATGAACTATGGGACTAGAATTCATTGCGAATGTGATGTGCTTCATTTATAGCAAAAATGGTCTGTTTCAGAATCTGTTATTGAGTAAAGAAAATATCTCCCTGAAAATGAATTGACTGTTCAATTCACCCCAAATAATACAAATAGCTAAAAGATCTGCTTTCCACATTCCCTTCCTTAAGCTTTTGTGCACTTCAGAGGCACTTCAGAAAGCAGAGGGATTGGGTCCAAAATGTTAGTCCTGTCTACTTCCCAGAGTTTGTATGTTGCAAATTTTCAGCAGAAGCTGTGAATAAAATTGATTCCCTACAGTACATCTTATTCTTCTGGGCCACCCAGAATCTGACTTCTACTGCAGATGTAGAGGGCCCTGTTTTTACACAGAAAGCCACTGGTGTCCAGAGTTCTTCATAGAGCATGTGGGGCTTTAGCTGGTTGCTTTGTGGTTTTGGAATTGCCTGTAATTTTCCCTTTGTATCTGCCTTCAGTCATTTTTTGGTTTTCCTCTTGAGTGCCAGAATCACCATTCAATTGGACATTCAATTGGACAAAATAAATTAAGACAATACTAAAATTTATCAGTTAAACTTCTTAGTAGCTAGTCATAGAAAAATGATCATTATAGTACAGAAAGAGCTCAATAAATATTTATTGTTGATAGACTTGCTTGAGTTATTCTTAAAAGCTTCAGAGTGGGGCCAGGTATGGTGGCACATGCCTGTAATCTCAGCACCCTGGGAGGCTGAGGCTGGAAGATCACAAGCTGTTCAAGCCCAACCAAGGCAATTTGCTGATTTCTTGAGAGCCTGACTCAAATACCTCAAAGAAGAAGTTAAAGAAAAAAGAATGGGAGATGTAACTCAGTGAGAAGACCTTGTGCTACCCCAGTACCACCCTCCCTGCCAAAAAAAGAAAACTTCAGAGTAAGGAAAGCAATATGCTGAAATAATAACTGAGTTGAATTTAGTTTTTGCAGTTTTGGAAGCTATTCTAATGTCAGTTATGAACCATTTATTCATTTATTCCACAATCATGTTAGGTACTTGGGATCCCAGTCTTTGAGTAGCAATTCTTAACTTTTTAGCAATATGATTTTCTGTGGCAGTAGGCAAGTGGGGCCACTCTGAGCAGGCAGCCTGATCTATGGAACAAGACCAGGAGGGCTTCCTAGGAGGACATAGAATGTGAGTGGTGATGTGTCAGGTAGGAAAGTGGGAGGAAAGGATTTCAGAAAAGCACAAAGCATGTTAGTGGGAGTGGCCATGGAATGATGGGAAAATTGCAAGTAATTCAGTGTATTTGGAGTGCAAGTTGCCTGTAGGGAGGAGCAGGGTCTGTGATGGAAGGTATGAATGTTATGTTAAAATGTCACCTGATCTCAGGAGTGATAGGGAGTCAATGACAATTTATACTCAGGAGAATAGCATGACCAGATTCAACTTCCAGATAGATTCCTTCAGGCAGCCCTGGAGAGTGCTGGTATACGGAGGGGTAGATAGAGGCCAGGGGGCTGGATTATATAATGGCCATGGTGCTCAGTGCGATGGGGAGAGTGGAGACCGAAAGAACAGCGGGACAGCAGATGACTGGTGAGGATGATGGGGGCAGAATCTGGGTGACTCAGTGCTGGGTTAAATCACCTCCTGTAAACAGAGATTCTTGTATAAATGAAATACACAGGAAACCAGTACTTTCCATACTGATCTCTCTACAAAATGTGCATGTTGAAGTACCTTTCTTCCCCCAGCCCACATCTCTCCTGAACAGTTAGTGGGTAATGAAGTGGACAGAGGTGGGAGGCAAGAAGGCAGAGAAGAGAATGGAAAGCATGGAAAATCAAATGGAAACTAGATCATTAATTTATACTTCTACCCCAGCTCCCCAAAGTTTATTGTGTACCACTCAGAAAAGTGAATTACGTATCTGAACGTTGCTGTCAGAAATCCCAAATCCCAGAACTTTAAAATCTACCAAGTCAACCATTTTTTCCCATATGGCTAATGCCATTTCTTCCTTTATTCCACTACTCAGCCTTCTCACCCAGTCATCTCATTTCAAATCTGTGGAGTGTCTTTATTTAAAAAGCAGTGTTTGTGACATCAGTATCCTGGCTTTCCTACTCCCTGAGGATGATGGTGGGAAAAGGAAGGAGCATGGCTGGAGCACTTGTATACTAGGTGATTAGGAATTAGGATTAAGAAAATTTTGAAGCCAATATCGAACCTGGGAGGGACCTTCCAAGGTACTCAGGCCTGGCATGTTGTACACACCTGTAATCCCAGCACTCTGGTAGTCTGAGGCAGGAGGATTGCAAGTTCAAGCCCAGTCTGGGCAAATTAGCAATGCAGTGAGAGCATGTTTCAAAATTAAAAAAAAGAGAAGGGGGATGTAGTTCAGTGGAAAGGCCTGGGTTCAACCATCAGTACTACAAAGGGGAAAAAAAGCTACTTAGTTCCTTTCGTTTATTTTAAAGATAGTTGAAACTGAGAGGGGGAAATGACTTGCTCAAAAAATAAATAGCTAGTAGGAAAAAAAGATATGAAAAGCACTTTTAAAAAGCCTATACTATATAGACTATATAGACCTTGTTGGTACTTGGAGTCTGACCACGGTATATACCAGGACAATAGAATCCAATAGAGTCCAATAGAATCCAGCCAATAGGACAATAAGCTGGTGCAGTAAAACCTAAATTTTTGCAGAAAATATACAAATCAAGTGCAAAATTATTTTGGTTTTGGTATTTGCATGTGTGTGTGTGTGTGTGTGTGTGTGTGTGTGTGTGAAATGCCTGTAGAAGATAGCTTTGGAGTTAAAATTTTTCTACATTTTATAGGTGGTATGAGGCACATGTAGAGACTTGGAAACGCTCTTTTTGAAAGGTAATCATTATAAAACAGTATGACGAATTTGAGAGAAGCCAGCAGTGCATGATTTCAGAAGTTTAGCAAAAATATGTCAAGTGTGAAAGTCTACACTTCTCACTTTATGTAGATAATGGAATTCTTTTCCTCTTTGACCCTGAAGTAGATACCATGTGGTGCTTTCATTTCTCAAACAATTTAATTCGAGGGGGTGTCTCTTGATCCTTAAGGAAAATAAGCTTTGTGTGGATTTTAAAATCTGGCAAATTTTGGAAAGAAGAAAAGCAGGCAGTATTCTTGGAAAAAAAATAGTCTGCTTGAACTTGCCTTTCTTGAAAAAAACAAAACCCAACATTCTTTCATAAAGCATTTTTTTCAAAAGTATTTGCCCTTGAGCATTTTTTCCTACTTAGCCATGCTTATCTTTCAAAACAAACATTTATTCCTTTCTACTATAGAGTGAGGAAGTTCCTTTGAGGTTATGCCCTACAAACCTATCCAAGCAGTAACGGTCACCTCCTTCCTATGGCACAACAAATGACTAACTTGACCGCAGGCCGCTTGGAGCTTCGAGCGGTGATTTCATGAGGGGGCTGTTCAGATGTTACTACCTATGGTGCAGTTTCTCAAGGGGAAAAAACACACCACTGTATTTTTGTGTGCAAATAAAATTTTGGGTCCTTTTGACCCAATGGAAAATGTGTGTCTGCTAGTGGCTGCCTAGTTGGAATAAGATGATTTACACTTGGAAACATTTGTGTCATTTATCATATGATGTTACTGGCCTACAGCATGACTGCATAACAAATAACCATATTAAAAATTAATCTTTTCCAGTTCATCAGACTGTATGTCTTTTTGAAGTCCCACATTTGCCCTTTCCCTCTTGCCCTCTCTTCTCTTCCTGCAGTCACTCTTTACATTGAGTACAGGATTAAATTAAAATTCATGTACCAGATATTTGTGGTTGTACTCACAGACTCCGGCCTGCCCTTTCACCCTTCTCTCCTGCTTTTCTGAAACATAAATATTTTATCCTGTGGAATCGGTGTGCTCCCTGCCCCTGAAACACACCTTCAAATCCACATTTCAGAAACTGCGTTTGCCTTTTTTAATCCTATTCTTTTATAGCTTGGTTTAAGCCCCGCTTCTTTGATTGGATCATGCCAAAATAATTTCTCCTGGAAATTCTTCGGTAACAGCACTGCGTAAACTGCTCATTACTTTTAATGTTGATTTTTTATTGTTTATGTCTTGTCTCCCCTTCTGTATTATAATTCTTTGAGACAGGAATTATGTTGCAGGTTTAACTGTACCACTGAGTTACTTGCCCATAGTAGGCACTTAATAAATATTCATTGGTATGTTTTCCTGCATTTTACAATTGAATCATAAAAGCCTGTGCTTAGCTCCTGTGTTTCTGGCTAGAGGGCCATGCACTATGTAGATAAAATTTGTATTCTGATATAAAGTGTACCCTGCTTAAAGTCATTTTAGTCTTGCAAATATTAAATAGAATTCTTTAGAAAATTATGTAATTGTTTGCTGCAAAGAATTTTGGTAATATCGCTGGCCGTGTAAGAATTTCCAGAGGATGATAGTTTTAAGAATTTTGGGAGTTGGAAAATATGGCATGTGCTTGTGGTCCCAGCTGCTCGGAGACTGAGGCAGGAGGGTTGCAAGTTTGAGCGTAGCCTAGGCAATTTAGAGAGACTCTGTCTCAAAATTTTAAAAAATGTATATTAAAAGGCTGTGGATATAGCTCAGTGGTAAAGAGTCCTGACAGTAGCACAAAGAACAACTGTGGCAGTCAACATTTGGAGGGTACTCTTGAAGACGTGGAGTTGTCTTACCCATTTACTCAGGCAGTGAGCTAGCCTCTCTGTAGCATCCTAGGCAGACAGGCCTCACATGTAAGTGCCTGAAATTATCTACCTTCATTTTATGAATCTATTCTTAGTTATTCCTAATACAAACCACTTGATCTTTCCTGTTAAGAGTCCAAAATGTCCTTAAAATTGACGCTGAGTTAATTAGGAATCTTGGAAAAAGCCAGAACCTGTCTCAGCTTCTCAGCTGCTAATTAATGTTCTTACTCCTGGATGCTAAACTGTGGTTTACTCTTCTTGCTAAACTTGGCGTATGTATAAAACCCTTTTTTCAAACGTATTATGCCTGTAAATATTTTTAATGGTTTTTGGATAGGTCCATGTAGAATATTATGCAATCTAATATTGTTATGTAACTTAAATTTGACTATGTTGTCAGTCGAATCAAAACAAGCTAGCAAGTATCTCAAATCATGTACAGTACTTCTCCCGTGTCTGTGGTCCTCCTGTGGGGCAACCACTGAGTGTCTTCGAATGTAGTCCCCTAGAACAAGGAGGAACTATTGTACTGAACATACCATTTTCAAGTACTTGGATTTATAAAATGTTGAGATTTCAATGAATTTAGGAGGGGGCGGGTATTAGCATAATTTTATGGATAAGGAAATTTGACACAGGGAAGAAATATGATTTTCACACTGATTGATAGAATCAGGACTAGAGTCTAACCTCCCTGATTCTATGAGTTCATTCTGCAATTTTCACACTTCCTGCACCAGATCCAGGAGGTATGCCATAGCAGCTGACCAGGCATCAGAGGTTTGCCCATGACTTTTGCTATGATGGAACATCCAGTTGAGAAACAATCCCTATTTTCAGACTTGAATTTTACAGAGTTTCATTTGAAATCGTGTTGTTTGTGTGAAAGTAAATCTGGTGGATTTTTAATTGCATTCCATTCCTGTAGTTTAGAAAGACTGTTGTTTATGGGGAATGTATATTGGCCAAATACACTAAAGTAAATTTAAATTGCTTCTGATTTTTATTGTTTCAGTGCTGTAGTTTATCCGTAACTCACTTAAGCTCTCTCTAGTGAACAGCTGACCTCGTGTTAAATTGTTCCCTCCAACCCCATCCCCTGCTCAAATTATTAAGCAGGAAGATTCTAATTATATAGTCTCATTTTGAAGACTGGGAGGCCTCAGTAGAACTCTAAATGATGTGCATTACTCTCAGAGTCGAGGACACTAGAGCTAGGTCTCATGGCACTCTAATTAAAAACTTGTACTTCTGCAGATTTATTCTGTGGTCCTTACTGAACAGATCTGCCTAGGGTTTCTGTGGGTGAGTTTTTCAGCAGGAATGCAGGCTTTGTTTCTTTGAATAGTTGAGTACAGATTAGTGGTATGCCAATTTCCTGTGGCCTTTCAGAGCTGCAATTTGAGCCCTGTTTGCTCCTGGCCCTTGCACAATTGAAAACAATGGGTGACTTCTTTTAGGTTTCACTTCAGGGCTCTTAGAAACAGGGGAAGTGGCTAAAGCCCTACTTTACAGGTAATTAACAATAGATAATGTTTGCTCTGCATTTTTCAGAGCCGATAAAAGGTAGAAGAACATACTCTGCTCCTGATTTAGACACCGTGCAGTGGTTTTATGGATACAATAGCTGTCTTAGCATGAGCAAGGTGGCATTGAGTATCTGGATCACATATATGACAGCACACAACTTTTAAAAAAATAGGGGAAAAAATTATATTAAAACACTGGAGTGTAATCAAGAACGCGCTCTTGTAGAGACATTAGAGAAACTGTACTTTAAACCAAAAATTTTGATTCGGGTATATGTTCAATGTATCTGTTACAGGAGGTGAACGGTTTTCATAACCCTGTTGACATTTATTTAAGATGATTTAAGATAAATTCAATATTAGAATTCACCTGTTTGTTAAAATACTGTCAGTTTAAGAAGTTTTAGTTTACTGTCACGTTTAATCACTTACACACAGCATTCTTATGTGTCTTAGGTGTCTAACACGTTGTGGAACACAGTGTATTCTTCCCCTTTATTGTATCTTTGGTAGTTATAGGTATTAATCCTCTGACTAAATAATATTTTGTAGGCCATCTTGCCTGAGCGTAATATGTCCACTTTGTGATGAAGCGGGTGGGTAGTAGTCCTGACAGACTGATTTCCTTCAATCTTCAGATGTTACTAAGTACTAGGCCTGCTGTGTCCCACATACTGGCCAAAGCAACAGGGGTAGAAAGATGATGAAGTGCCTGTCCATAAGGAAGTTATGGCTTCTTTTAGGAAAAAAAGTCATTTCAGTTTTAATGTATCTGCAGTGGAAATGTGTAGGCAGCGCTCTTGATTAATTTGTAAAGATCTGGGTCATGATTGAGATGCCCATGTAACTTATTTTTAGTGTGAATATGACTCTAACTAGAAGCAAGTGGCTTTTTGTTCCAAGCCATTTCTAACTAGCAACATGAAAATGTCACCTTACTCATCTGCTCTTGAGAGATGATGAGCACACAGAAGTTGCTTTAGTAGGAGATTTCTATATCATTTAAAACCAGAGCAGCTCTTTCTAAGTGTGTTAGACGCCCCCAAGAAGAGCTTGTTTTTGTTTGGTTTTTTCCCTTGGGTGCTGGGGATCGAACTCAGGGCCTTGCACTTGCTAAGGAGAAAGCAGAGTTCTTGATCTCTAGGAACAGCTGGCTGATCAAGAGACTGATCTGGCATTGGGAAGCAGCAACCCTTCTGCTGCTGATAAAAGCAGCACGGGCAGCTGAGTGACTTAGCAGGACCCTGTCTGAAAACAGAAACCAAAAAGGATTGGGGAGGTAGCTCAGTGGGAAGATGCTGGGAACAACTGCCAATACTGCCCCCTTCCAAGTAATGTGTTTATTGTAACATTGTTTTTGAAAATGTAGTACAGTATAAAGACCAAAACAAAAATCACACATAGTCAGTCATTTCTTTTTAAAGAGGAGATTTAGCAGTGTGTGTGTGTGTGTGTGTGTGTGTGTGTGTGTTTCTTTTATGGTCCTAGAAATGGAAGCCAGGGCCTTGGGCACCCTAGGTAAACACTTTACCACCGAGCTATAGCCCTTAGTTATGTTCTTTCCCTGTCTTCCAGTTGCTTTACTTTTTGGGGGGAGCGAGGAGTATTGAGGATTGAACCCAGGACCTTTGCACTAAGCTATATCCCCAGTTCTTTAAAAAATGTTTTTTGAGACAGGGTCCTGCTAAATTGCCCAGACTAGGCTTGAACTTGTGATCCTCCTGCCTCAGCTTCCCAGGGTGCTGGGATTATAGGCATGTGCCACTGTGTCTACCCCATGTCTTTATTTTCTGAGATAAAAATTGAGAAGTACAGCACTCCTACACTTGTATTCTCCCTTTAGTCACCTCTGTAACTCTTTGAACCTCTATAAAGTGAAGCTCTTTTCAGAGAATAGAGAAGGGGGAGAAGCTCAGCTTGCCATTATCGGCTTTCTAGGATTTACCCAGCCAAATACATTTATTGGAAAAAAACTAAGATAATGACCATAAATGAAGCACAAATAAGAATATTTGGATTGCCAGTGAAAAGTATAAAAGCTCAGTGTCAAGTATGATTGTTACTTAAAAGAAACTTTAATATTACCAATGATTACAACAAAATTATTCTGTAAAGATTTTTTTTAAAAAACATGAACCTTGGTTTTCCTGTGAGAGCCAAGAAGCTGTCCCCCTTACTTTTTATGTTAGCAGCATTAATTGTGCTAATAATTTTCCTTAAGAAACTTTGTCTCTGAAAACTCATGTTCATCATTTTATCTATAGTGACTGGCTTGGAATTATGTAACCAGCTTTATTATCACTGTTGTTAAAATCAGTGTATATTTCATTCTGATTGTATAGGAAGTGATTGCTTGAAGTATCCATTTAAAATATGACTTAATATTTACATAATGAACTTAAATGTTTATCTTGTCAAAGCCTCAAAGAAATAAATATTTTGTGTTCCTTAAGTGCTCCAAATGGCTGCTCAGTTGCATACACTTGTGATCAGCTACATGTACATCCACATAGTTATCGATGTTAAAATAATCCTATTATACCAATACTAGTACAATGCTCAAACGCTACTATTCTTTCGTTCCATGGATGAAAGGAACTTTTCAGTTGTAAGCAAACTAACATCTTCAATGTGTATCATTTTCATATAAGAATGACCCATCATCTTTTCCAATGAAAGAAGTCATTTGATTTAACAACTAATGTACTTAGGAAGAAGTGACGACCCAATCTGACTTTATTTAATTAACCTTTTACTCCTAGATAGGTAGGTGTTCCCTCCCAAATTAAGGTATTTTAAAGCAGCAATGAGCTCACTTAATTTCTCTATTTTAAACAGTGTTCTTTTGATGGTTTACTAGACACGACATCACAGTTTCCTGTTTCAATTTGAATTAAGCAGGTTGGAGAAAATCATTTGCCTTAGGTTTTGAAACTCTAGGGACAAAAAGCCCCTCAGAAACATGATGGATTTTTTAAGTTGTAAAAGAGAATCAAAACTACAATACTGATGAAACAAATATACAACCACCTTCAAACTACCCCCCACCCCAAAAGAAGGGGAAAAACTAACATAGGTGATGGGTTGAAGGAAATGATTATTTAAGCCTGTCACTTAAAAGGGCTCTGAGGATTTTAAGTTTTTCTTTCCAATCACAACTAACCTAGCACTTTGTGTCTTGGCAAAGTCGTGTTTCATACTCTTAATTGAGAAAGAGAAATTTAAGTTCTAGCCATGATTTAAGGCTCAGTAAATCACTTGCAGTTAGAATTTACAGGTGATGGAGGCTGCAGGATGGAAGTGTTTAACAGTTTGGTAAATACAAAAAAGATATTGAATCTCTTTTTCATCCCCTGGAAATTCAAAATATATTTTTGACATTAACATATCACTTTCTTGTGTATTTATTATTTTATTAGTTTTTCAAAAGCAACCAAATTCCTCTACGTGAGACACTTCTAAAAACAATGAAAATCAACTACAAATTAAGAGTTACAAACTCACTTCTGAGAGAGGAAGTTCTAACATATGACTTAAAATGATAAATTATAATAATTTTTAGGATGGAAAATAGAAATTTTATATAATTGAGCTGCTCAACAAAAGTGGTTTGTGAGCCCAACCCTGTACAACCACACCCAGGAATTAGGATGCACTGAATTCTCTTAGGGAAGCCAAAACTCTAGGTTATTTGCTGGAGGATGAGGCAGAGGGTGAGATTCTAGGGCTATGGTCGTGAGCGTGGCGATGGAGTTGGCCCTTTGGTTGTCTTTTTTCTCCTCTTCATTACATGAGCAGAAAGACTTCTTTCCTTTAAACCTTATTTTTAGTAGTAATACCCTCTTCACTCTGTTTTCCAGATATTGCCACTCCTAGGAGATAAAAGGTGTCTGTCTCCTGAGGTAGTTTCTTTCTAAGAAACTACCAAGACTACATTACATGTTCCCTCCTTTTCTTACAGGAACCCAGATCACCAAGTGGCGGAGTCATCCGCTGAGGGCCCCATCATTTTAGTTCATGTTGCCAAAATAGCAGTTGAACTCTTGCTGGTTTTGTGATGAGTCCTTTTCTACAAAAGGCAGTTGGAATTGTTTCTGGAATTTCTATTCTCTGAACTTTTTGTTTAGAAGCTGTACATTTAACTCTGCATATTAATACTCATTCCCAGATAATTTATTTCTGGTTTGCTTTTCTCTACCACATTGTAAGTTCCTTGGAAGGACAGAGCTCTCTTTTCTCATCCTTATTTAAAATCATAACTCACTATACACTGAGCTTCTAATTATTAGAGTAACAGCACTGTGCTAAGAACTGAATTATTTTATTTGATTTCAACAATTAAATGAGGCAAGTACCATTATTATCCTCTCTTATAGAAAAGGCACTTGAGGTGGAGAAACTAACCCAGGTCCCCACAGCTAAAACTGAGGGAACCAGGATTTGGACTCTGGTGATTTGACTCCAATACTGTGCATAATATTTGTTTAAAAACTATTGATTATTTTAGCCCCAAATTTCTAGAAGAGAATGACCATTGCTATATTTCCATAGAAACAGACACTAACGTCAACTCAAAGAAAAAGTGAGTAATTGAATCTTCTTTTTTAAAAACAGATTAATTCTTCCCCAACTTTAAAAACAATACATAGATGTATTTTGTACTTTGGCTTATACTTCCTTGGTTTGGTGATGAAGATGGATGAGTTGGTGGAAAGGTATAGTTTAAAAAAAACTCTCTTTCATTAATACAAATTAATAAAATTCTAAGTTTATTAGCAAAACCATATAATGTTTAATAAAGTTCTAAAATTGAGAAATTCATCCTTGATAGGAGATGGGGGAATAGATGAGTCAATGCCTCATCTTTCTAGCCAGCAATGACCATAAAAGGGTTTATCCTGATTCATAATTTAAATTTGTCCTGTGCTATAGTGCGTGATCTTAGTATGGCTCTTGTACCTTTGCCTTATTCATTGCTAACCCCCAATTTAGGCAAGAGCTAAGCTCATACTCTGTATAATATATACATAGAGATGAATTTAGCATATTTCTATTATTCCTAATACTGGCTCATGTCGATAAAATAGGACCACTCACTTTCTCTGAGGGATAGTAGTAAGCTAGGTGCCGAACTCAGGCAGAGGATGCTGTGGGTCACTGGGTGCATGGACACGAGAGGGCTGTAGGATGCTATATATATGGCCCTTTCTCCTCACCTCATTTGGATTTGAGTCACTGAATCTGTGCATCGGTAGAGGTCCTGCTAAATTCTGGTGATGCAGTAGTGGATCAGAGAGCTCAGTTCCCGCCCTCACAGTGCTGGTACCCTCAGAGGACATGGGGATAATGGCATACAATGGCAGCAGGTGGCAGTTGGTGCCCTAGTGCTATGGAAGTGCTGTACGATGTGAGCATGCTAAACAGATGAACAGCAGCTTTTTTCTCATTCTTTTTTTTTTTTTTTTTTGGTGCCGGGGATTGAACTCAGGGACTTGTGCTTCCAAGACAAGCACTCTAATCACTGAGCTAAATCCCCAGCCCCTCTCATTCTTGTCTTTCCTGTCATGACATATGGAAAAATAATTTTTATGGATATTCCATGTGGAAGCCATTTCAGGCTTCCCTACCCTTCCTTTTCCATAGGGCATATTTCTACATGCCTTTCACAGAGGAGCCTTTACTGTCTTCTCATAGACACTGATAGGATTTGTTAAACCAAACCCAGTAGATTTTTCTTGAAAAAATTAAAATGCTGCTTATTTTACCTTTTCTTGATTTCTAACATGCATCAGGAATTCTCTTTCCTGGAACACCTTTCCTATTCTTTCCAAGGGCTTTCAAAAGAGGGAGAGGGAAGGGGCGATGCCGGTCGGGTCTTTATTTTCCCTTACAGGGTTGGCCATCATTCTCCACCTACTTTGTGAAAACTTCTTTCTCCGGAGACTTTCTATCACATTGGAAATAATTTTTTTACACTTATTTGAGACCACAATACAAGAGATCTGTCATATTTGTGAAACATTTTCGGAAGTCTTTACTCAGGTTTTTGTGTAGTTTTCTTTTGCTCAGTGGATGCAACAGCATATTGTTCACTGATGTTTGTACGGGACTAATGGATTTTAAATACTGTCCCTACAAATGCTGCTGATGTTTTATAAGTGCACCCTTTGGGCTTTTACAACAGTGCAACACGCTATTCCTGAATACTATTTTTCTACCATAATAACATAAATAAATATTTTTATTTTGAGTTCTTGGAGTTTTTTTTTCTTCCTAGTAACTATAGTTTTCCTAAAACTTAAAGAGCTCAGCTTTCTCCTGGGCATTAATCTTCCGCATGTAGCAGCTGTGCAGACTCAGAAGACGCATCTGTCCTTTTCCTCCAAGATGTGCTGCTTCTTTTGTTTAATTGTTAACCTGAACTCTCCAGCAGCACACTACCTCTTAAAGAGAAGCGGTGCAGAGAAAGGCGGGCTCCCATCCAAAACTGAGCAGCTCCACGATTTTCTGTTGCTGGCTAAAGGTGATTGGTTTACCTTAAAAAGGACCTGCAGGGGTTGGGGGTTTAGCTCAAATGGTAGAGTGCTTGCCCTGCGAACACAAGGCCCTGAGTTCAATTCCCAGCACCTCCCTCCAAAAAAAAAGAAAAGACCTGCAAGTTGTTGGAAAGTCAACTTGCATACGATTGCTTAAAATTATCCAATTACCATTTACTGGAAAATGATGTCTTCTCTCTTTAAAGGGGCTTTTCTCTTTTGAAAGTTTTACTTTCAAACCAATCTTATGTCTTGCAGCTATGAGACCTGATCTTATAGTATCTGTTGTTTTGCCAAAACAGGCCATGCAATTTGCATCCAGAATTGCAAAAATGGCAAACAGTAATGAAAAGCCGTCTGATATATGTGGAAGGCTCCAAATCATCTTCTCGGAAAACCTCCGAGGAAAAGGAGATGACAAGGTCAAGAGATTACCTTGTAATATGAGTTCCTAATGTGACAGTATTTACTGAGTGACATAACTGTAGTCATATATAACTATAAAAACAAAATACTGTTTTTTTCGTTTTTAATGCATTGGTGGGGATCAAACCCAAGGTCAGTCAGGCAATGCCAACAAGTGTGCCGCCTGTGAGCCATACCCCAGCCCAATTCTGCTGCATTAAGAAATAAGTTCTCTTTGCTTTTTTCTTTTCTTTCCTTTTCTTTTCTTTTCTTTTCTTTTCTTTTCTTTTCTTTTCTTTTCTTTTTTGGTGCTGGGGATGGAACTCAGGGGCTTGCACTTATTAGCAAGTGCTCTACCACTGAGCTAAATCCCCAAAATAAGTTTTATTTTCATATTCTTTGCCAGGTACTCATTCTCCTGGGTATAGTGAGCGAAACTTGAAGGGTAATTGGGATTCTTCTTGGCATTGGTTCCTTTTTGTTTAAGTATTGTTTCACAAATGTCAGTAACTGACATCTTTTAAATATCTGGATTAATTTTACGAGCAATTTATGGTAGGGATTTACTTTATTTAAATACTATCACTTTCATAAAAAGGTGTTTTTCAGCAACCAAATACATTAAGAGACTTATTACTGAAATGGAAATAAGAGAATAGAGATGAAAAGCAAAACACGTTAGAGGGTGGCTGTACACATCTCTGAACAGTTAAGACATTTGTGATGCTGAGCTTCCAAAACGATCTAAAATTTCTTACTGGCTAGGAGAGAAGTACAAATATTATACTGTGAGGTTCTGAGAAATTTTAGGATTCATAGGACGTTCTCATTGAAGGTAAATTTTGCCCCCAGCAGTAAAATCTGAAGGACAGTTCTCACACAGAATTTAAGCAGAGAGTATTGAATATTAGGAATGGATGTTGCCTTCCAAACAGGTAGAAATAGTTTATATTGATTATTTCTGTAGTAAATGTCAATAAAAGCTAGAGATAAAAAACTAAGGTGAAGAGAACTGATTTTTTCCCCCCAAGGAAACTTACAAGGGCCCAAACTTTGTGGGCCAAGTATCTTAATCTTCGTGTTCTTCTACAACTCTCTCAATTTAAAGTATGTGTCATGGGCTGAATTGTAGCCCAGCATTGGTATGGTGAATGAAGTCTTAATCTTCAACATGACTGAATTTGGAAACAGGAATTATAAGGAAGGAATAAGGTTAAAAGAAATCATAAGGGTGGGTCTATAATCCAATAGGGCTGGTGTCCTTATAAGAAGAAGAAAAAAACAAAGGAGTGCTCACTCCTTTTCCCTTCCTCCTTCCCTCTCTCCTCTACTCTCCTTGCCTCTTCTTTTGCCTTCCCCCTCCTTTTTCTTCTTCCTCCTGTTTCTTCTTCTCCCTCCTCCCTCCTCCTTGCCCCTCGTCCTTCCCTTCCTCCTCCTTCCTTCCTTCTTTTCCTCCCTCCTTCCCTCCCCCTCTCCTCCTCTCGTTTTCCTTCTCTTTCTCCTTCTCCTTCCCTCTCTCTCTCTCCCTCTCCTTTCTGCATAGGAACACAGGAAAGATCGTGTGAGGACATAGTGACACAGAAGCCATCTATAAACCAGGAAGAAGGACTTCACCAGAAGCCAACGCTGCTGACATCTTGATCTCAGACTTCTAGCCTTCAGAACTGTGAAAAAATACATTTTTATTGTTTAAGCTTTCCAGCCTGTGCTATTTTGTTAAGGCAGCTCTAGCAGAGTAAAACAGTGTGACTTGGAGAAAGAGCCAGATAAAAGATAATCCTTCCAACTTCACACTGACTTACCTACATGCTGAGGTGGAAATGGCTTTATAGCAGATATCTACCCGGAAGCTCCCTAGCTTTCATAAAAGGTTGTCAGCCCTGCCAACACTCCTGACCTTGAAAGCAAACATGTCTGCCTTCAGTCAGCATTGAAATATTTGCAGTCAGTTAGTTTCAGTTCTCCAAGTAGCTTACGAATTGCCATCAGTGGCTCTGGGCCATATGTGACCCACCTTCTCCTTGTTAAGCACTCTACTTCACTATTTAAAGCCATGAGATTGTGGAGCTGCATGTCTTATCTATTGCTGAAGGATGAAAATGGTAAATAATCTATTTTTCCTCCCCTATTTTCATCAATGAAAGTAGTTAGAGACACCAAAGAGATGAAGCAGGAAAAAGCAGCCCACAGACAGGAAGTTATGACTTTAGTCTTCTTAATTCTCTCATTTTTTGAATAATAGATTCAAAAAAATAAGAGTAGTGTACAACAAATCCCTTACACAACTTTTAAAACATCTTATAATTTATTGTGTCCTTTTCTATTTTACATTACAAATATTGGCAGTAGAGAAAACTTGCACAAGTTTACCTAAAATATAAGAATTTGAATAAAAATAATGGACAAACTCAAAATTAGTTAAACCTGGCCAAGATTAGATAAACTCAAGAATTCCAGAAGACAAAATTCATAAAGTGGACATTTTAGATGCTGCTATTTTATTAACTTTGTGAGTATAATGTTTGATCCTTTCCACATAGTAGCTATTTATCGGTCTGATGTGTGAATATGGCAGATTTCAAGACTGGGAAATTATGACCTGTATCCCACAGTGGTCCAAAGCATATTGATCAGTTATCTGTCTGTTTTTTATCTAATGATCTGAGAATTTTTCATTTTCAACGTTCTTGATCCCCCCATGAGAGATTTGTATTTACATATTTACGTATTTATGTAGCAGTAAAATACCTTACTCACTAGACATTTAGCACCACTGAAGACAGAAAACAACATAGTCTTTCAGAGCCTTTGTGCAAGAACTCAGTTATCAGTGAGAGAGAAGGAAGAGGAAAGATGCTTAGATAAATCCCTAAAATAAAATATCAAGCCTCCAATGATTGCTCATATATGTTTTCCAGTTTACTTTTTTTTTGGACATTGTAAGTTACTTAGCTGCTCTGCATCGACTTGGTTTAGGGTGTGATTTAACAGGTTTGTCAGTGCCTCACAAGGTGGACTCAAGCAGATAAAGTATAAACCAGAAAATCACACTGTGCTTGCCTTGTCTTAGGGAATGAGAGTGACAGGACTGGGCCATGCCAAAGCCGGGCCCCGGTGTCTCGACTCCTTCTGAGCTGTGAAGTGGCGTGATGCAATGTGACTGTCTGGACAAGTATCCCTTTTGTTGTTCTCCAGGGGCTTATGTCCTGGATTCGTTCCTTTGCAAACTCTTCGCAGTTTACATGGCTGGAGAGACTCCGCATCTTGGCAGGGGCACCCGTTTTATCTGTGGGTTTACTCACTGAACGGCAGGCAGTGAGTACACATATGAACTGTGTTCATTTTGCCGGTGGTGAATCTCGGCGTTTCATCATTCGCTTCTTCTTTTAATGACGCGAAAAAGTAGTATTTTACGTGACCACTAGCCTTTGTAAAAGAGAAAACAAACAAACGAAAGTTCTTCTCAACCTCTGTTCTCCCTGATCTTTGCTTTAGCGACTGTTCTTGTAAGGATGCAGGATTGTTGACTGGATTACATTTTCAAGTGTTTGAGCATTGACTACTGAGATACTGGGTCATGTACGTCTCGTTTTGGGGGGAGCGGTGACACTGTCACAACCTCCCTGACGTTTATGAAACTGTTAAGTAGGTGAGCCTGTTGCTGCACTTTCTCTGGGGCACGTCCCGAGATACACTGATCTTGTACTTCCAGCTCTGGCCAATAATGGAACGAGAGTCACTTGCGGAGAAACTGAGTACATCATTATCAGTAGGGATTACCGTATTGACCATGAGAGATTTCTCTCTTTCTTAGCTACTTTGTCAACCACGATTATTAAGGACCTATTTTAGAGTCAAGAAATTCTTAATCTGATTTATGTTTCTTCAGAATGTCTAGTTGAGAAATTCAGTAATCAGTAAGTCCTGGGCCAAATAAATTCACCTCAGAAATATTCCAACATAGTTCTTCTAAAGTTTTATATTTCGCAATCTAAACCTCACAGTTTAAAACTTGGTGATTCTCTCTATATAGTTTAATTTACAGTTTCCTAAAAGGTATTTCAATAGTTGTATTAAAAATTTTAAATGCCTTGTCTGTTTGACTTGCCCACAAGGTTTAACATTTCTTGACTTAATGTTCGAAAGCTCTTGGTTTTCAGGCAGAGATTGACTTCCAGTTTTCCTAAACACATATGTGAACCTGAAGAACAAATCCTTGAACGTCCACATAGTCATTCTGTGGACTAACACCTGTCCACTTTTTTTTCTATAAAATATACCCTGAGAGTCGTATTACTCTGAGTAATGAATTATCTGGCTATCCTACGATCAGTGATTAGAAATAGGATGAAGGAGATTGAAAAGGGGATTTTCGAGGGAGAGGGTAGGGAAGCACGGATGAAATGAAAACAGTGAGAAGTAACAACTTCTGTTAACTGAAAGGGGTCTTCTGCTTCAGAGTGAATGATCCCATCATTGTTAAGCAGAGTTGTTCCTGAGAATATTGCTGTAGCCTGACTTAGAATGAAATTTTATTTTCATAACGGTAATTCATATTTACAAAAACTTTGTTCTTATGTTCTTTCATAAAATAGTGTAATATATTCTAGATAAAATTTGAAGTAAAAATGTTAATACTTGGAGAATAAATTTCAGTTGTTTAAAAATTTAGCCTATGCAGAATAATTTATCATGATAGCATTAATAAATGAGCCATTCAATCATTTAGACATAATATTAAAATACACATTTCTTATATAAAAACAATTATTTCTCTGCTCAGCTATCTAAGGTGTCTTCTGTTTATCTTGTACATATAAAATCTTCACCACCATTTTCTGAGTTTGCAATCATAGCCACCCAATAAGATAGCTGGGAGTTCAAAGCCAGCATGGGCTACATAGTGCATTAAAGGCCAGCCTGCACTATATAGCAAAACCCTGTCTCAACAACAACAACAAAAGGACCAAAGGAAAAGGAAAAGTAAGCCCATTCCTATGTGACTGTGAAGATGTAAGGATATGTATCTGGAATCCCATTAGTTATTTTCTCTAACAGTCAGAAAATCTACCATGGAGAAAAATGACAGTTCAGATTAAAAGAAATTAGGGTTCTCAGTTTGCTTTGATATGCCTATAAATTCCCTAATCTACTTAAGTTTGTGGTTCCATTTCTTTCAACCAAGAATCCTAGTTAATCCATTTCCTAAGTGTCAGGTACTTTACACTAGTTCTTGTATTTATAAACCTGGGTTGTGAATGTTATAATCCTTGTTCCATGGCTGAGGAATTTAAGCCTCAGTGAGTGAGACCTTTCCCCAAGGTTATGTGGCTATTAAAATGGACAGATGGTAGTAAAGGGCAGGTTTTCTGACTTTGAAACTCATCTTTCGTTTCTTTCTTCTTCCTTTCTCTTCCTCTTCCTCCTTTTTCTTTATCTTTATCTTCTCGAATCTTAGTGCATCATTATTTTTGTGCGGCAATACATATATATAATGTAAAACATCATTTTAACTATTTTTAAGTGTACAGTTCCTTGGCCTTAAGTGTCTTCACATTATTATAACCATCAGCACTATGAATTTCCAGAAAATTTTCATCATGTAAAACTAAAACTCTGTACACATTAAACAATAACTCCCTCTTCTCCTCTTCCTCAGCTCCTGGAAAGCACCATTCTACTTTCTGTCTCTATGAATTTGACACTCTAGCTACCTCATATAAATGGACCTTTCAGTCAATATTCCTACCTTTGTGTCTTGCTCATTTCATTTAGCATGTTTTTAAAGGTCATCCATTCTGTGTCGGTGTTTCTTTTTTCTTAAAGCTAAATAATATTGCATTGTATATATACACTGAATTTTATTTACCCATCAGGACATGTGGATTGTTTCTACCTTTTGGCTATTGTAAATTATGCTGCTGTGAACACGGTTGGACAGACATGCCTGAGTCCCTGCTTTCAGTTCTTTTAGGTCAGTCCCCAGAGGCAGAATTGCTGAATCATGTGAGAACTCTTTTTAAGGAAAGTCACTCTGTTTTCTACAACAACTTCACCATTTTACATTCCTAAAAAGGTGCACAAGAGTTCTAATTTCTCTTTCCTTACCAGCACTAGTTCTTTTCTTTTCTTTTCTTTTCTTTTCTTTTCTTTTCTTTTCTTTTCTTTTTTTGGTGCTGGGGATCGAACTCAGGGCCTTGTGCTTGCAAAGCAAGCACTATTTTCGGAGTTTCTTATTCTTCTTCTTTTTTTTTTATAGCCATCCTAATGAGTGTGAAGTGGTATATCCTTGTAGCTTTGATTTGTAGTAGAAACTCATAATCTTTAACTACAACACCTTTGTGTGTCCTTCTCCTTGCTCTCCAAATCTCATCTGACATGTCTTTTCAGTTCACAGCATCAAATCCAGTTCACCAGACTCCAAATTTGTCATTCCTCTTTTAAACTTCCTTGGCTAGAACAGACTGATGTCTTCTTTACTCTCTGCCAAAGCATGTGTTCACCCTCTTTAAAATTCTGTTTGAAATTCACGTCACCATTAAGCTCTTGTCCAGAGTACGTTTCATTCCAGTAGTCCCTTGAGCATTAAGGTGTTCGTGGCGTCCAGCGTGTCTGTATATATTCCCTTGCACGGCTTCCCAGTGGATTTGTCCTGTCTACTTTCGGATTATGAACTCCTTGAAGAAAGGGCTCTTGGGTACCTCTCTGTGGCAAATCTACCGTACCTGATTTTTTAGTGATCAGTGTGCAGCAGACACTGAATAAAAGCTGATGACCTTTATAAAGCCACACCATTATTTTTCTCTTGTAACATTTTACTTTTGCTTATGTGGATGTCAAAAAAGCCAGTTTTGTTTTCCTTATCTACGTTTCTGCTTCTTACTTAAACACGAAATTTCCTCTGTCGAGCAGCTTCTCAATGTGTTCTATTGGGACAAAGGTTTAGTTGTCCTAAGAGTAGTAGACATTTAAATGTTCTATTTCCTTTCAACCAACCTGGGCTGCCAGGTTGGTTGGCAGACATTTATCCCAAATCTCAATTTTTGGAAATAGCCATTTTTCAAAGGATGTTCACATTTAGAAACATGTATATCACACTTGGCCCACACTGCACAGTCTCGGATCAGCTGGTCTGTTAGCTATGCTGAACCCCTTCAAAAAAAAAAAAAAAAACACCCCAGAAAGAAAGAAAGAGAAAAAAAGGAAAAAGGAAAGTTTTGAAGATGACCAAGCTTCCTGTTCTGTGGATTTTGAATTACTGTAATTAGGATCTCATGTTTGCAGTCACACAGCCAGCAGTGGTCTCTCAGCCTGGGCACTTGCTATTTCAGTTGGTAATTACTCAGTAGTAAAAAAAAAAAAAATCACAGATGGAAGAATTGAGGACATAGTTTACTTGGTGCTGACTCTTATAGGGGGTGGAGGAAAGTAGGATAGACTATCTGTAATTCCAGCTTTCTCCAGACCAAAGCAACTGGGCTGAATGCAATAGGCCTTTTTTAATTTCCTTGCACCATTTAAACATATTTTAGTAAGAACAAGTGAGAGGACTGTCCAAGCCAGAGGGTTGGTGATGAGGGAGGGGAGTGGTGAAGTCCGTAACTCCTGATAGATCCAAGAAAGATTTTAGCACAACAGTATCATTTAAATAGAATTTTATATTCTTTCAAAGTGATCATGTGTGTGTGTGTGTGTGTGTGTGTGTGTGTGTGTGTGCGCGCGCGCGCACGCGTACGTGCACGTGCCTGTGCATGCATGTTTTAACCTAAGTTTAACCTCAAATAATAATTAAACGCCAGCCTCTGGATCGTCTGCTTAGTACTTATCAAGAGAGTTTATTTACTGATCTGCTGAGTCCAAAAGCAGTGCGTCCTCTAGTTAGCGTTTGCTAAGACATGTTTCTATGTTTGGGAAAAGATCTCTCCCCTCTTTCTCGCCCAGATTTTTCTATGCCTGGGAAAGCTGGTTTTATATTATTCAAAAGTTTGAATCACACAGCCCAGAGTCACTGGCCCCTTTAGAGGGGGCTTTCTCTCTTGTCTTCAGAATAGACTTCAAGGAGCCAGATGGTTCCCGTCTGCTGCCTTGAGTCACTGCACTTCCTCCCACAGACCGGAGCCCTTTTACCCTCCTTCCTCCTCAGCCCCTCCCCGATTTCTACCCCCCACCACTGGGCCTCTCTGTTTTGTCGCTAGAAATAATCTTTTATTGCCCAGTTGTTCGGAAGTGACCTTTTGCCCTTGATTAGATAGCGCCAGGCTCTATCACCGGATTGCTTTTGAGCTGGCAGTTGCTTTTTTGTGTCGGCTGATCCGGTGTCAGGGAGAACAATGCAAGGCTTTGCAAAATTTTAGTATAGCTCAGGCCTCGTGTGGAATAGGTGGGGGTGGGGATTGGGGATTATATAAAGCAGCCGGATGGATCCTGGCTGCAAAAATAGCAGGCTGATGAATCCTGGTTGCAAAAACATCTTTTCTCTTAAATTAAAAAACAAATAGCGTATTTTAAAATTCACTCGAACGTATTTACATCACTCCTACTTAAAAACCATTCGTTCCAGAGGAATAGAGATTACTTCAGAATTTCAGTATATATTATTATCTTATACTTCTTTTTTGTGGGGGGCTGGGGATCGAACTCAGGTCCTTGCACTTGCCAGCCAAGCGCTCTGCCACTGAGCTAAATCCTCGACCCCAGAATTTCAGTATATATTATTAAACTACACAAATATAGTACTAAGTTGACTTCAGTGTATAATTTTATTCTAAAATATTAATCAACAGGACTGTTGAATTTCTCTGACAACAAATTTCCAGAAGATCCTAATTATTCTAAGTAACACATTCAATAAACTATAAAATGAGCTTAATCACTGAAAGCAAACTCATTTTTTATTTTAAAAATTAGCAAAAATCTCCCTGACTTCAGGGGTTGGGGATTTAGCTCAGTGGTAGAGCACTTGCCTACCAAGTGCAAGTCCCTGAGTTTGATGCCCAGCACCGCCCCCCAAATATATATATCGCTCTGAATTTACTTGCTTCCTGGATAAAATGAAAGAATTTGTAACTTTGAATCTCTCATAATAGTTCTCGATTTCTTTTGACTTCAAGTGTACAGGAACATATGCTACAACTAGTAAAGTCTGAGAGTTTGAAATTTTCATTTAAAACTGTCAGTTTCACTCTAAAGATGAATATTCTGCTAAACAGGTATAGAAGAATGTGGGAATTCTTTTTAAAGTTTATTAACATATTCACATGTAAAATTTTGGAGTTCCCTAACCTGCAATCGAAAGAGAAAAATGTCTTCTCTTATCTAACACCTAGCTTCCTAGGAGAAACTCTGAATTTTTGTTCTGATTCTTAATGTTAATGGCCACCATGTTACTCTTGGCCTGCCAGTTGTGGTGGCTGAAATGAATGCCCCTTACTGCTCTATGTCCCGGGGCTGATCCCGTTCTTGTTTCATAGGTTTGCAGTGTTGGGAGATACTTGGTAGGTTGTCATGACAGTTTTCCAGTGTCACACTGAGGGACTCTATTTGCCACAGAATGTGGAAAGTATGTACATCAGCATTTACCACAAAGGAAGTTAATGAGGTAAACTGCAGAGTGAGTAAGTATTACCACCTCCATTTTACAGACAAAGCGACAGGAACTCACGGTCATGCAAATCACTTCTACAAGGACACAGTCCAGCTCCAGGGCTCTTCATCGCCTCATGTCCCTGGTTAAGAGTGACTGTTTGTGTGCATGTGTGTGTGTGTGTGTGTGTGTGTGTGTGTGACTGCCACAAAGAAAAACAATTGGCATATTTTATCTTTTCCAGTTTTTGCTCTTTGTGCTTTATTTGTTAAATGTGTCTCACAATCAACATGAAGCATGAAAAATTTTCAAATAGTAATTTTGAGAATGCAGTGATACATGTGTGTGTACCCACCTATCTCCATGTGTTTTAAAAGACGAATGGGTATTGTAGATCAATTTTATTAGCAGACAAAATAAACAGTTTGCCAGATAACTTGCCATTTGGTGTTTTCCCTGGTTGAGACTAGGAAATTGGGAAAAGACCAATGGAAGATGAATGCTGAGCTATGATTGAGTGAGGTGAAAACATGCCATCCAAGTGTTGGTAGGTTTCTTGGGAGTAAATTCATCTTCCCATCGGCAGAGGCAGACTCTGTATGTCAGCGGAGGCAGAAGATCGCTCTGAATTCTTCCACTGCTTTTCTTTCTTTTCTTTCTTTTTCTTTTTCCTTCCCAAAAAAGAGAGTTCTCAGCTCTGGTGCTGTTCTGAAAGTTGGTCAGATGGCCCTGATGGCAAGGGTGAAAATAGGAAAGTTTCTTAGGGCCTTGGGGCAGGGAGCAATGAAAAGGCCAGATCTGCTTATCATTGTGGCTTACAGATAACAGAAGACTGGGTCACAGGGTCACAGTAGTGCTCATTTTATTTTCTTTAAACCCTTCCTATCTGAATTAAGGATAGTTCTCTTGTCCAAAGTAAAGATGTTTCTCTTTTTATTTTATGGGAATGATGAGTAGTAAATATTCTTATGAGAAGAATTTAGTTTACAGATGAACTTAAAAGAGAGTAGAGAAGGACTCAAGAGATCAAGATTGTTCTGTTTTCTGTTGATTCTTTCTTCCTTTCTTTTTGAGATGGAGTCTCCCTATGTGCTTCAGGTTGGTCTTGAATATTTTTTGGGGGGATGGCGGGTGCTGGGGATCAGATTCAAGGCCTTGCACTTCAGGTTGGTCTTGAACTCACTTGAGGCAATCCTTCTGCCTCGGCCTCCTAGAATGCTAGGATTACAGGCATGTGCCACCATGACCAACTGTGTTGATTATTTCTTAAAAGGACTGAAAACTTTCCCCTAATTTACATGGTTATTAAGTTAATGAGTGAAATGTTTTTGATGTTTCTGGTGGTTACCACCACCACAAGAGCCAACACACAAGGAAAACTACGTGGTTGACATGTCAAAGTCAACAAATATCTATTATCTTAACTATTAGCATATAACTACAGAAATGCTATAAAAAGCTGTAATATATGTTAAAAATGAAAACTAAATATTCTTTTGTTGTCATGCCCAGAAAGCTGATTGTCTGCGTACTGTACTTAATGTTGGAATGTCTACTTTTCACTTTTTTTTGTTACTTTTTACTTTTATAGAGAATGACTTATAAATACAATGATAATTTTATACTTTTCCTGAAAAAAATAATGTACTAGCAAATTATCGATGCGGTTAACCCTAAGAAGGTCATGGAGGCATGAGAATAGAAGCCACAGAGCTCATGGGCTGGTTAGTATGTGTATAATTGCAAAAAGTAATTAAAATCCGCTAAAGTAGGTTCTTTCAATTAGGAAGAAGATGAAAATATATTCTTAAAAACTGATTGAAAGTAAAAGGGTGAATTTAATCTAAAGCTATTATAAAATATCACATGGAAATGGCTGTCATCAGTTAATTAACCACATAGCAGTTTTGTCATGAGATAAACAAGCAATTTGTTGATTTAGTGTATTTTCCAATATTTCTGAATATTTGATTTCATTCATACCACCCTAAAATTTGAGCTTCATTCCCTTCACAGAAACAGGACTCTGACATTCCTAAAACTCTTTTTGCTGGCACAATCCCATATATTTTGTGTTTAGTCATCTGATTCTGGTCTCAGGAACAGCAGGATCTCTGTGGTACTTCATGTATGTCAGCCTACACACTCACAGAGGTCTAATTTCAGCACTATACTTCCTAAACCCGTTAATAATGCCAGAGACTTCTAAAGCCCCAATCCTTGTCTCTGTCCCCTTCCTCTGCTACTCTTCCTTTGTGGTATTCCCAAACAAAGTTCATGACCATCTTAATTCAAATGGTTGAGCAGATTTGCCCTTCCAAGTGCTTCATGATCTGCAGGCCAGTAGTGCTCAGATATTTTACTGATGACCACATCAGAACATCCTGACCGTGAAACTTATTATCTCCCACAACTTATGTTTACCACTATCATTGTTTAGTGGAAGACAGCAGAAGGTGTTAAGTAACTTGCTGGGAAGGAAAAAAATAAAACACAAACTTGTCAGATTATAGATGAACCAGCTTCAAAGGCTGGAGAGACTTTGTAATTGATAAAACCTAGAGCCACCGAGGGGACGATAGCTCCTCTATGGAGCTTATTTCAAGCTATGTCCTTTCATCTAACAGAAAATACACAAGATAAGTGATGAGGATGCCAAGACTTCTTTGTTTAAGACTTGGTCGGACCACTGACTGGGTAAAGTTCTCTCAACCTCAGTTTCCTCTTTGCTTAAGGCTTATCCCCTAACTTTTGTGGTTAACATGAAATAAAACACACAAAGCACTATAATATACTAGGCAATATAAATAGAAGGTAATTATACTACAATGATCATGTTGGAGATTTGTGGTTGCTGTAATCACAACGTGAACACCCATGTCATGATTGTAGTTCAGTAGTTATTTGCTTGTTCACTTGTTTATTATTGTTCTTTCCCCTAAATTCAAAATCTCATTTGAGTAGGGACCTTTTGTTTTATTAACCATTGTAAACTTGTTATGTAGTAGAGTTTCTGGCTCCGGGAGGCACTCAGATATTTGTTACATGGATGACTGGATAGAATACGATAAATAGCTCCAGGAACATTAGCTCTGTGGAGTTCAAAAGAATGTCAGAAAATCCATGTACTGTAGCTTACGAACATCAATACTTGTAAAGCTTCCCCCCTCCCCCCATTCAGAGCTGTTTTAGAGACAATTTTGAGAAATCTGGATATCTTGGATCCTGAATCAGGTCAAAACAGAGGCTGATAATAAGGAGTTGCTGGAGAGGACCCCAAAGAGGCACTCTGTCACCGGCGGGAATTGATAGCTACCAACCTGAAAGGGAGAAGGATAAAAGCTGCTGAGGGAACACAGAAGCATTGTAGTCTGGGACCACTTAGTATGAATTAGTGGGATGATGTGATAAAAGCTTTGTTGACTGTGTAGCATCACATACGTATGTGTGCACACACACACACACACACACATACACATACACACGGTGGTTTGTAAGGAAAAAGCAGACCACCTGGTCCTGAAGCCCTTGTAGTGACAGATGCTTGTGAGGACATCCCTGAGCCCTCAAGAAAATTCCACTGTATTCATTTTCCTCAACAGCATAAGGAAATCTGTAGGCCACTTTGGATAAAATAAACAATTGAAATGCCCTAAATAGATAGGGAAAAGGGGGATAAAGAAGAAGGTTAAGAGAAAAGTAAGATGAAAGGGGAAAAAAATGGTAAAGTGTAGCTACACTTGTTGCAAATAGGGAGGGGTGGGTGAATGGAAGGGGGGGAGGGGAAGGGGGAAGAGGGGGGAAACCAAGATGTATCATGTACAGGTACAAAATAACCATGTTGATTATGATCATTATGTATACAATGTACCAATGGATGTTCTTGGTAAAAATAAAAAAAAAAAAGAAATGCCCTTTTTCTGATAATACTGGATAAACAAGAATTGTTTTATTTACTAACCCCCTACTTATAAAGGTACATGCAAATCAACAAATTCTAAATAGTAGGAAGTTATAGTTGCTCCATATGAAAACATCCTGAAGACTGCATGTGCTGAATAAATTAGAACCATTATATTGTAAGTGTCCTCCTCCCCTTTCTGTGGTGCTGGGGATCAAAGCCAAGCATGCTAGGTAAGCACTTTACCATTGAACTCCCAGCCCGTGTATGGGCCGTCCCATTAAATCAAGCTAGTCAGCTCCGTAATTGGCCTAAGTTAGTAAAGCTTTATTTTTGCTACATTATATTTCCTTGGTATCTGAATTGTGCCTTAATAAGTTAGATATTTAAACTGTTAAATATATTTTGGTGATGCTAGGTAGCTAAATTTACATTGTCATATAGGGAGGATAGAGTTTTATTTTTGTTTCTTTAACCTGATATTCACAAGTAGCAAATTTTTGTGCGTTTGTTTGGGTGCTGGGGATTGAATTCAGGGCCTTGTGCCTGCTAACACTTGAGCTAAATCTCCCATACCCAAAGTAGCAAATTTTGAGATCCCAACATTGATTTTTTTTTTTTTTGAGTGATGGGGATCAAACTCAGGGCCTAAATCCCCAAGCCCCTAACATCGATTTTAAGTTTCATTTTATTTCAGAAAAAATTTTATTGACCACCCTCTATGAAGCAGGTGGGACTAGAGACAGATGAGCAAAGCAATATCCCCTCTCTCAGGGAGCAAATGGTTTTGGTATTCTCAACTGGAGAAATGACCCTTAGTCCATGAACTTTAATGTCTAGTGATGCTTGGGGAAGAAAAAGTAGTTACTACTAGTTATGTTCAGCAAATAATAATTTTAGAAGATTCAAATTTTACAGCTAAAATAAGTGAATCTGAAATGTAAAACTTGTCAAATAAATTTTTTAACATGTTGGAGAATAGCCTTGACCTTTTAGAATATATCTCAATTATATTTGCTAGTGGACATTTTTTTCTGATTACTTTCAATTATAACTAACTTTTTTAGCAAGGCAGAAAAGATGCCAAGTTTATTAAATCAAAAGAAACTTATTAAGAAATCCATGTGCCATTGGGTGAAAAAAACTTAGATGAAAGTAATTACAAGTCAAGCATGGTGGCACATGCCTGTAATCCCAGCACTCTGAGAGGCTGAGGCAATAGGATAGCAAATTCAAGCGTGGCCTGGGTAACTTAGTGACTCAGAGAGACCCTGTATCAAAATAAATATAAAAAAGGGCTGAAGTTCTAGCTCAGTGTGAAAGCCCTAAGTTCAATCCCCAGTACTGGGGGAAAAAAAGTAATTGCAAAAATCAGACATTGGCATCAAAACCGATTCTAAATACACTTACTTTGTATATTTAATTTTCATTTGCCCTTGTTTTAATTCTTTGAAATAGGTGAGCTCTTTTTGAAGGTCTTTCAAAATAAGCTGTGCTAAATCTTTTCATGCGTTGGGTTTTGATGTCCTGGGTTACTCTAATCCATTAAATCAACCAGGAACAAAATAAAATCATTCAGAATGGAACAAACTGTGTCTGATTGAGATAATTTCCTAAACTTAAAAAAAACCCTCTCTACATCAGATAGTAGTTGATATCCACTCCTCACTATCAGATTAGAGGAACCCACACATGCGCTGTTCCGGGAGCCGTGCCAGTATTACTGTCATCGTTGGTAGCTAGAGAAAGGCATGATTAAAAGATGTGCTTGTAGTGTTGCTCTTCATTAGTAATTTGTATATCTGGTAGGCGGAAGGCGACCAAAGCTACACTCTTGCTGACATCCGTGTCCTCCTCCATCCTCTCTGATCCTTTATCCTCTCTTCCCACCTCCTCAGATGTGGGCTGGTTGGCCAGGGCTGGGATTCCAGTCTTTGCAGCTGTTATCCCACATTTTTGGATGCTTGATTTCTTTCTTTCTTTTTCCTTCTTTCTTTCTTTCTTCCTTTCCTTCCTTCTTTCTTTCTCTCTCTCTTTCTTCCTTCCTTCCTTCCTTCCTTCCTTCCTTCCTTCCTTCCTTCCTTCCTTTCTCTTTCTCTCTTTCTTTCTCTCTTCCTCGTCCTCTTCTTCCTCCTCTTCCTTTTCTGCTTCTTCCTCCTCCTTCCTCTTCTTCTTCCCAGTACTAGAGTTTGAACCCAATGACTTCAACCTGAGCTACAATCCCCAGCCTTTTTCTTTTTCTTCTGTTTTATTTTGAGACACGGTCTTTCTGAGTCACTAGGCTACCCAGGATGGGCTCAAACTTGTGACCCTCCTGCCTCTGCCTCCCAGGGTGCTGGGATTACAGGAGTGCACCACCACCACTGACTCTGGATGCTTGATTTAAACACACACACCATGAGCCCATTCACCTCTCTGGGACTATCTAAGCTAAAACAAATGGAAGCTTGCTTCTAGTCTGTATTACAATCTTCATTTGCCTATAGCTAAAATTTATAATTTAATGTATGTATTATACATGTTTTTCAGTCATAAGGTAGTTGAAGTGAAAAAGATGATTGCAAGGAGGAAGTCAGATCAACAGCAACAAACATCACTCTTGTAGAAGTTAGTAGAAAAGAGGAATATTTATAAATAAGTCAGAGGAAAGACCCATAAAAAGGAAAATGTCTTTATTAAACAATGCAAATGGAGAAACTGTGGTGACTTTAGGGAACTAAAGTACAGAATGAGAATGAGAATGAAATAAAAAAATCTGAATGAGGATGAAATAAAAACTTATGAAGAAAATAGGGAAACAGTTAAATGAACACAGACTGAAGAAGGAACCCAGTTTATGTTCAGCTTAGAGGCTGAGGAGGAGCTAATGAACCATTCACTGCTACATGTAACATGCCGTGTGGTGTCCCAGGGAACTGCTGTTCGTCACAAAAGAGAAATTAGGGCACATCCTTCGGGCTCTGACTGTCCTGCTGGAGCCCATTAGCTCTGTGCCAGGCCTCCTGCGGGAGGCATTCTGTGAACTTATTTGGAATCAGTGTTTTGCTTTGGGGTTTTGACCCTGTAGGGCAAGGAACCTCTGTCCCTCCAGGCAGTCTGGAGGGAGCTGGGTGGCAACCTGGCCAGGCTCCTTCCAACCTTGCCTTCCGATGTGAAAGAATTTGGAACACTTCTCTGAATCTGCCTAAGATCTACATTCTCAGGAGTAGATATGAATGGAAATAGGTCTAAATCTAATATACAGGAGCTCAATTTTCTTTCTCAACAGAATAATGCAACCAACATGAAGAGAACAGTTTTTACACCTTAGTAGCTCCTCCTTCTCCCTCTTTTCTTCCTCCTCTTCCTCCATCTTTTTCTCCTCCTATTCCTCCTTCTCTTTCTTTTTCTTCTTCACCTTCTTCACCCCCTTCCTTCTGCTTTTAACTGTACAACAGTCTGGTGTTTGATGTAAATGTTCTTCCATAATGCACATAAACTAAAGTAATAAAGTTAGGAAGAATGGGCTTAGATTTGGGCAAATACAGGTTCAAGGTTAGTCTCCACCAGTAACAGGGACAATGTCTACTTCCAAAATGACCTTTAGACTTACACAGGCAGGCTTTATCCTGGTGTGTGCTGCTCCCCGCCTCTTTGCTGACTTCCTCTTTCCTATGGTCCTGAGTCTCAGGTCCCAGGAAACATGACCTCGCTTCCAGAGCCAGCACTGCTCTGTTCTGGGTGCTCTGGAGCTTAGATCTAGACTTGAACTTCAGGGCCTGCTTCAGGGCCAGCATGGGTCCAGCCTCGGGCCTGTCTTTGCAGGGTAGTTCACAGAGCTGGAGCTCTGCTGTGGAGAGAGATGTCAGCAAAGGGGGACAGAAATGAGATGTCACTGGGATGTGGGAGGCTGCAGGGCTCACACGTGTAGGAAATGCCCATGGCTAGAGCTGGACACGGGAAAGAAAGGGCCCTCCATTATCGTGATGGCAACTCCTGCAGGTGTTAAAAGCAGACCTATCCATGTAATAAATTTATTGCCGTGTTTAAATATGCAAATGTATGTAAAGTACTGAACACTAAGATTGGGAGATTGTAAAGATTTGCCATGTTTTTGTTCTGGAATGGTTTCTGTTTTAAATTAATCATGACTTAGCTTCTTCTAAATTCCCATGAAAAACATGTACCCAAAGGCTCAAAATAAAAGGAAATCTGAAAAATAAGACTAATAACTATCCTAGTGCCAGAATCCAGGAGGGATTTATAAACACAAACCCTATGGAACAAAGTAAAGAATCAAATTTGTGTTTTGGGTCACTTTACATTGATAAAACACACTACCAGCATTGCGGAAAAAAAAAAAAAGACCTTCATTAACTGAATAATATAAGTATCATAATAGGAATCAAAAGCAGTGTCCAGGATAAGAAATATATTGTAGTGGACACAAACACAATTATTGTGGAAGATAATACACCTTTTTTTCAGCTTTTGGCAAATCAAGTAGGACTATACTGACAGAAAATTTGAATATACTTAAGTGGAATTTATTGTTAATTATTGAATTTTGTATAATTCAAAGAGTATACTTTTTAAATGTCTGTGAAATATTTTCTGAAGTTGATTATATTGAGAAAAGAAAATTTCATAAATTCTTCCCAAGAAGAAGGTGAATAGGTGATATTTTCTGCCCTCAATGACATAAAACTAAAAAGTAAATATAAAGCATAAAATTAAATGATTACGGAGGGCGGGTCGGCGCGGCGCCGGGGACAAAAGACTGCAACCGGGACTGGGAAGTGCCATCCGGTCCCCAAACAGCTGGGCGCTCCTTGGTTAC